>LBNU01038105.1:89230-103741 GCA_014162995.1 Artemisia annua | reverse complement strand
AAGATACATTAGGGAAAAATCAATGTTTTTCTTCTTAAAATTTAACACTATATCGAAAAAATCCATAGGTGTCCCGGGCACCCACGGGACACCCCCTGGCTCCGTCCCTGTATATATATATATATATATATATATATATATATATATAACGTAATAAGCATGAGAATCATATTCCACAACAATGGCATGTTTGGCGCATAGCTTTTTGGGGCGATGAGCGGCGAGCAATGAGCTTTTTGATTTTTAGTGTTCGTTTGGCAAAAGAGCTGTGAGTTTTGGTTTTTTTTAGGAAAGCTCATTTTTTTCAATGCTTCTTTAAGCTCACAGCTACTTTTACCAAACATAACCTAAACCACACGTGATTAATTGTTGGTGAGCAAGAAGAAATATGGAATTTTGCACTGTAATGATCTCGGCGTGGACGGGAGATATGGTGTGACATGAATCACTGTGGACATAACGTAGAAAACCAATGGAATCACGAACAACGATACTAAAAGCAACCTTAGAATTCCTGAAAGCATTATTTATAACTTATTCACCGTGTAAGAGTAGTATGAGAAGTGGAATCAAGGTTTTAAAGCATGTTAAAGAAGAATATGAAATTTTGCATAATTCTTATGAAAACGTAATCCCAAAACATCACAGCTTAACTTCACCAAATGCCATATTTCACCAACCTATCATTCATGCTTAAGCTTAATAAGTAATGATAAACGTGCTAACATTATTAATGACGTGTGTTACCAAAGGACACGTGCCATACGACAAGTTTTGCACGTGTCCAAAAGATCACTAGACGACCACAATGGATAGATGACATGGCTCTTGTAAAAAGGTAAGCACTCTTTTATCCATAAAAATCTTTTTATTCAGAGGTCTGTGCCAAAGATCGAGCGTGAGCCGTCTGAAGATTACGGGATATTGTCTCTCAAGTGGATGTGACGCCTAACACCTAGGCTAGACATAACTCGGCTTACCACTTCCCCATGTTTTCAGGTACAATAATTGTAGTAATTTAAATACTCCAACCTTATTAAGTTTTAGGTAACTCATTTGTTACGCATTTACTCTGACCTTTATTATCAGCCTTCCGACTCACACTTACGCTTACCCTCACGCCAGAGCTTGGTCGCGAGGATAACACGTTTCTTTCATCTGTATTAAAAGCTTGAAGAACGTCATTGGCCATGTCCGAAGAAACCTATACACACTCAACCAAATGAGCAGTTATTTACTTCTACAACTATGATGTACCTCGTGCTAACACTATGACGTACGTGGAAAAATAGTTGTATAAACTTTCTTAGCAAGTCAACTTAACCCAAATCAACATTACTTATTTAGACCCATACTAAATTAGTAAAATTTACTCATTTTGACCCATGACTTAAATCCAGTCCTGTTCATCTCCTTACTACCTATACTGTTTCATCACATTTTATAACCACAAGATGCACTTTTATTACATCTATAAGATTAAAACTTTAACTCAAAAGATGCAAAAACTTGAGCATTATTTCTCAACAAACAAGAACCGGAACTGATACAAACACAGAACTTACACCGATGCCTAACCTCAAGTGGTCACCAAACGGTTCAAGGCAACTTGATTGCGCTGATACCTTGTCATGCTCTATATAATTACACATGTTTAACTCCAAACACAGAAAAAAAACATATCGTTACAAGTTACAACAGAACTACGGGATTCAGTGATAGTAACCATAGAGTTCCAAGAAGCAAATGCATAGTGTCCACGGGTTGATATCGTCTGTCGTGGGACCCATTAAAGCCACTCTAAAGTATCTAAAAGGGAGCAAAGCATTTGGACCCGTAACTGCCCATGAAGCAAATTGACCTGGTTTAGTTACTGTTTGGTCGTTCTCGTGTACTCTCAGGTTTGTCCAATTTTTACCATCAGATGAACCCTGAAAGATATAGCACAGGAATTGTTACACTCTACAAATTATATGCTACAAAATAAAATTTATTAATCATATACGAAAAATGGGTGTTTGATTTCGTATAAGTATCTAAAAACTTTCAGAGTTTTCATTAGACCATTTGACTTCACAAGTCAAACAAAAACGAGTCTTTGTTTAGGAATAAAAGGAGTTTGGATAACTGTAAATGACATGAATATACCTGAAAATTCCAGTGCCTCATGAAAGCTTTCGATCCATCTTGTCTGAATGTATAATAGTTGCACATAAGCTGTTTCAATCAGAAAATAAATATAAGCTGAGATTATACTATATTTGCATCCGAAAGGAAAACGGGCAGGTTGGGAAGCTCAAGTAATGGGTTCGGGTCAAAATGAATAATTTTGATATGGGTCACTTTCAACCAGCTTGACCCACTTTGACTCCTTTTCTTTCAAGCTAGTTTTTTATTCGTTAGAATAAATTGATTTAGATGAATTTGATCAAAATTTTCAAGGAAAGTAAGGATTAAACCTGGTGGTCAGGGCCAAGGTCAACCATCCACCACGAACAGTTCTTCCCATCCTCGAGGCGGGGCCCAGCAAAAGAAGTCCCCTGTTTCAAGATATAGCTATTAGTTAACAAACGACTTCCTTAATGAAATATAAAGGCTACTTTTTTAACATAATCATGTCATACCGGTAAAGTCCTTGACGCCAAGACCCCTAGGATCTTGTATCTCGAATTGGAATTACTAGCCATAATGCTAATTTTCCTGAAAAAAATGTAAAATAATCCATAAACGTTACAATCACTTCTTCTTTTCTTTTTTTTTTTTTTTTTTTTTTTTTTTTTTTTTTTTTTCTTTTATATTGATGAGTTATTGAAGGGAAGTTTACCTTAGCTAAAACGGGATTAACCCATTGGTGTTTACCGTATGATGTACCAACATAGTACAAAACACCGTTGCTATCGCCATCACGTATGTATTGGAGCTCCTTAAAACTTGATTGCCGGTGTTGGAACCTTAACAACCGAAAGGAAAAGTCTTAATAAAATAATGGAGGATTATTTAAGGATTAGAAATAAATATGCAAAAAAAACACACAAGTGTAAACATACTTTGGATGGCTCCCTGCAGTCGGAAAACCTGTTTCCAAGAAACTAATTGCCTCTTTCACCTAAGTTAAAAAATGTTAAAATGCCATCAGTGATCACTATATTACTTATTTATCAAATTCAAAAGATATAACACAAAAAGCATGACTCACCAAATGATAAAAGGTACGGATTTTCATGCTTAGATTGCTAGCCTCCATCTGAAACCACAAGATGATGCGTCGTTACGAATATTTGGACACATATTCAACAGAGCCACAAAACGTAAGAAAAGAAAAAGGTTAAAAAAAACCTCAAAATCATCATTTGCTACATACCTTCTTGAGCAAGAACAATGGTAACAATGAAAACCGCACAAGAGGTAGCAAGACATTTAGCGAAAGAAGCCTCGTCCCAAAAAGATCTTCTGGTGTCGTGATAGAAAGCATGTTGTCTACCACTTCCCAATTTGATAATTCACTTGGTTGTAAACCCCACATTAAGATGGCATTAAGAACTCTCTCTTCAGAAGTTACTGTTAACTCTTGATGCTGCAAAATTCACGTTCACTATAAAGACATGTTCGTTTCTCAAGAGCTAGAGAAGCAGCCCACAGTCTTAATAAATATAGTGATCCTTAAACATTGACGCTTTATATATATCACAAACCAAAAGAAAATTTGTTTTTGACAAAATGCGATTCCTAAACTATGAAACAAAGTTGGTAAGCACAAACATAGACAGTGAAAATCTACACGTTGATGGTCTTGAGACCTTAAAATTTTGGTTCCTAAATTAGATTAGACCAAAGTTGGTTATCATTTAATGCATTCAGCCCCAAAGTCTTTACAGCAAATAAGCGAGAAAACATTGGTTACAGTGGTATGAAAAAAGAAAAAAAAAAAAAATGGAGAATATAATAACTGAAAACTAGAAGTCAGAACCTACCTCTAAAATGTTAGAGAAAGTAGATTCATCTAGCAAGACGAAGTCGGTACTAGCCGTTGTACAGTAATCAAAGTGCATTGTAAAAATCCTTTCACATGTTTCTTCTATAAGTTTACATGAGGGTATCGAGGGAATAACTTGAAGAATTAGGCATACTGAACCCTGCAACAAAGTATTATAATTAGATACTCAATCGATAACTCAATTACTTGGCCAAAAGTGTCTTCATCCTTGTTCATAATACAAAAATTTGTTGTAGTAACACCTTCATCCATTAGTCAAATCCCATCCCTGCATATAATATATAGACGAAGAGAAATTAATATTTTGTAATTTTATTTTGATAAAATCCATCTCTTTGTTCTCACTAGCCCGAATTCGCACTTCCCCGTACGTTTTAGTGTAACACTTCAAAACAACCGTAATCAAACACAAATATTAAGATAAAATGTTAAAACATTAAATAAATTTAAAAACACAAAAGAGTTGTTAAAAGTACCTCAGAAAGCCGCTCTAGAAGTGTTTTGCAACAATCTTGATGAAGTAGAGAAACCCCAAATTGATCTGCTAATATAAGAAGCTCGAGTAGCAAGATGTTACTATCAACCGTATCTTCCAAATTGAAGGCTCCACTATAAAAGTAGTCTATCATGATCTTGAATGCCTTAGGTGACACATCTTTTAAGCAAACCTCTGAAGAAGCACTCTCACTCATTCCGTTTGTGAACATCTGTAAATTCATTTATATTCTTAGATCATGTGAACATAAGAGGTTCAAGTTCATAACCTCTACTAACATAAATTTGCCCAATTTGCAAAGAATAAGCTCACCTTCATAAACGGGAGACTCCACAGACCGAGAATAACTTTATGAGAGCGAGCAATAAGACCATGCCCTTCAATGCTTATGTCCACATCACTAAACTCACCCTTCAAATATAATTGTTCAAGCCTTTGCACATTGGCAGGAAGCCCAGAGGGAAAGGCAGGACCACCACAATGTGGTTGAGAATTCGGGTAAAATATCTCCACGTTCTTTCCAGAGTCAAACAGCTTCTTATTGAGTTTAAATTTTTCGATAACCTCTTCACATTGCTTCACCAGTGAAGTTGCTCCAAATTGTAAGCTTAGATCACGCAGAGAACCCAATAGTGACTCCGGAATCTACATATAGGCACAGGAATTATTAGAATCTAAGGGAGTGTTTGGATGTGTGTCTATATCAAATAATCAGAATCAAATAATTAACTGTAATAAAACATGGTGCAAGAGATAATGTTTAAGGAGGTGTTTGGATGTGAGCGTTAAGATACAATAAGGTTATAGAAGTAAATTTACTCTACTCTATTGATTTGGATGCTATAATCAGATAATCACTCCCAAAAAGCTAAATATTTTAAAAAATATATACGTATAACTAAAGACTGGATGAAAAATCACCTGCGTAAAACCAGTATAAATAAACTGAAGAAAAGCACGCAGGACAGGATAAGTCACATCCTTGAGCGGGATGACATCTTGATCAAACAACCACGACTCAAAAGTATCCGCTGCTGCAAGGATCACCTTATGAGCAGGAACAGCTCGTTCTTCCTCACCCACGAGGAAATACACATCAGACAACTCCCAACTTTCAAGAAAACTTCCAAGCCCTTTATGATCATCGAAATTTCCAAACTCGTTCCTTAAATCTTCGTCCATATCATCTTCCCCTTTATACTCTCCACAATCAACATGCTTCCATAAAGATATATGATTCTGTGTTAATGGAAGCACATTAACATTTCTATACCCAACGTGTTTATCCCAGCTACTAAGCCCGACATATTGCACACTACAATTAGGCTTCTTGTCAAGCCACTGAAACACGAGATTTTGAAAAGGGTACCGCCCTTTTCCAATGCTAATCAGCCCGTCACAAACGCTAATCCAATAACTTTGAAATGCTGATGAACAGCATAAACCTAAGCCCGCTTCATCAACAGTTGTGATCCCATCTACCTCGATCTTTAACCTTCTATTCCTATGACTACCTATGATTACAGTATAATGTGGACTATTATCTCTTTTGTAATGATAATGCTGACTACCTAACTGCTCACGAAACACAACAGTGACATCATTGTGTGCAAAAGCCTCAAACGCAACACACCCTCTACCCGCTTCCTTAAACCTTAAATCGTCACGCCAAGCACATTCAAAAGGCGCGACAGTCAGAAACTTTTTCTGCTTCTTCTCCATCTTCCAACCTTAACTCTTCAATCACTTGACACTTATGCTACAACACGTAATGAAATTATATAAGCGAATGGATATTAGATAAACACAAATAAATATCTAGGCAAATGATCAAGATTCATGAACAACAAATATATTAAAAAATTCCCATATAGGGGTCACTATTATCCATTCAAATAAAAAAAATGTGTTTTTAATACATACAAAATTCAACAAAAAGACA
This sequence comes from Artemisia annua, assembly GCA_014162995.1. NCBI lineage: Eukaryota > Viridiplantae > Streptophyta > Magnoliopsida > Asterales > Asteraceae > Artemisia > Artemisia annua. The sequence continues at coordinate 97,309 of LBNU01038105.1, read as the reverse complement.
ACCCCACTTGGTAGTTGGTCACTATTATAGGGGTCACTATTATCCATTCAAATCAGACTTTGTTTGTCATCAGATGCTCACTTATCCACATGAACAACTATTAGCTATTTAAAATTTTGAATATCTTTAAAGCTTAAATCTTTTATATATTTTTTACAAGATATGATCAAAGAAACAACTAGAAGCTTATTTATATCCATAAAACAAGCAACTTGCATCTTTCACTATCAATCACAATTGATATCTTTTGGGTCATAGCATCAAGTTGAGCTCAAAAAATCTTTATGAAAGGCAATCACGGATGACGGTCATGATTTTTGCGGCCTAATGCTAATCCTAGTTAAAAAAATCTCGATTTTTCTTAAATGCACGCGGCCTAAAAAAACATGTGTGTTTCTATGTCCATAAAGCAAGCAACTTGCATCTTCCACTATCAATCACAGTTAATATCTTAGGTTCATAGCATCAACTTGAGCTCATAAAATCTTTATGAAAGGCAATCAGGGATGACAGTCATGATTTTTGCGGCATAGTGCTAATTCTGGTTAAAAAAATATATAGATTTTTCTTAAATGCACGCAGTCCAAAAAAATATGGTTTCTAGTCATGTTCAGCTTTTGTTACGCGCACATGGTCATTTTTAGTACTGGCCGGCACGTAGTGCTAATTTTTAGTACGCGCATGTTCAGACCGACACAGGAGGGGACACGTGACCCCTAGCGAAAAAAATTCTAGTGTAAATTTTCTAACATGTTCTATTTTTGTAATTTGCCACCCTAACAAACCGATTTGTAGTGTAGTTTCTAAAAATTATCAAAGTTTGCCCCTTCGACCATAACTTTCGGGCTTCGCCATGGACTCATGTTTAGCTTTTGTTACACGCACTTGCTCATTTTTAGTTCTCGTTCCGTCCCTCAAAAACAATTATAATACTATGCAAAATAAATGAACAAAACTAAACCAACAAACAAGATTCCGGTGAATATACCAACATCAAAATTATCAAAAAAAAACATGAATTTGATGAAAAAATTCAAACTTTTTACCTGATTTGATAATTGATATTGGTTCATGAAAATATGAAGAACCCAGAAAGGATTAAGGCTAAAAATGATCCTAAAATTATGTTTTTTGTATGATCACCGGAATATCAAGAAATGGTGGCAATCACGGTGGGTGGCAAATAATAATACATAAGACGTGTGAGTTTGTAGTTTATAAAAGATCTATGTTTTGTTGAAGACTTAAGAGTTTCGTTTTTATTGCCAACCAATAAAATTTGTACATCAAATGAAAATTTTGGGAAAATGGTACAAAAATAAAAATCATATTTTTTGCTCTATTAGGTAAAGGCACAGTAGATAGTACCTCCCCTAAACATAATGACACACCTTTTTTTTTTCTTTTTTTTTTTTTTTTTTTTTTTTTTTTTTTTTTTTTTTTTAATAATTTAGTTTTTTATTATAAAACTATAAAACTGAAACTACTAAACATAAAATCAGAAAACAAAAGAAAAAATGATTAAAAAAAGAAAAAAAATTTTTTTAACGTTCACAGACCAATGAAAATGGCTTAAGACGAGATGCCACTAACCTATAAGGGGTACCTTTAACAATACCTTTAAGTAAAATGATATTTTTGGTCCTTTGGCTTTTGTTACATTCACTTGATCATTCTTAGTACCGGTTTCGTCCCTCGAGATGATTATAATAATATGCACAATAAATGAACAAAACTAAACCAAAAAACAAAAGATTCCGATGAATATACCAACATCAAAATTATCAAAAAAAAAAAACATGAATTTGATGTAAAAGTTTAAACTTTTTACCTGATTTGATATTGTTTCACGGAAATATGAAGAACCCAGAAAGGATTAAGCCTAAAAATGATCCTAAAATTATGTTTTTGTGTGATCACCGGAATATCAAGAAATGGTGGCGAGTGGCAAATAGTAATTGATTGATGTGTCTTAAATAAAAATGTTGTACAAAAAATCATGGATTTTTTGTTCTATTAGGTAAAATGATGTTTTTGGTCCTTTGACTTTTGCTTCATTTAACTTTTAGTATACGTCATGCATAACTTTTACAATAAAAGGACATCAATGTATTCTAAGTTATGGGTTTCAGTAGGGCAGGGAGCGATAGATCGCGGACCGGATCGAACTGAGAAACCATACCAGATTGAACATATTTTGATCCCGTCTTTGGTCCATTTTTCTTCTCATATTCATTTTCGATTCGGTTCAATTCAGTTTGGTCTTATGCAAAACCGGTTATTGAGGGACCAATGAACATAAACGAACTGGAGTGACCCGAACATGGAACAAACATTTCAACCCGGTCCGATTTTCGAACCATGATCAACCCTAAAACTGAGAACATATCGGTATCTAGCAAGTAGCAACTTACTGAGAAAACTCTCATACTCAAGAATATATTTTGAGTCATGTGTGAGGGGTAAGGTTGATTTCTATATAATTGATGGAGAAGTGTACGTCTATTTTTATTTTTTTCTAAATCACTTGTTTTGTGATCTTGTAGAGACCGTGTGTGATCCTTGTTTGCAAGCCTCCTATACGTTCCATTTACAATTGGTTCGTCTATAACGTGTCTATTCAAAAACAGCTAAATTATGATGATTTTCAATAACGACCTTTACATACACACAAAATACATATGTATCAATAGTTTATGAAGAAATTGAATTCAAACATCATATTATGTATGGATATATATCTAATAAAAATACATGAAATTTTGTGACTCTCATCAAACGATAACCCTGTATAATAACACGTGCATTCTTTAAAAAAGGCTCCGACTATTTTAAAAACCAAATCTCAAGCAGTCGATATTGAACAGATGGCAGACTAATTTTTTGATTGTCGACAGATTATTTTAACACATGGAATCAGACGTTCTGTTAAACACATGACACGTAAAATCATATGAAGTTCCAATGCTAAATGATTCCATGTAACCAAAAACAAAGATGACTGCAAAAATCAAATTCCAATATAAAACAATATATTATCTATCTCAAAGGACCCCATAGTGACTCAACATGAGGTGTGTTCCGTATCTAGTGACTCAGCTTGAGGTGTGTGCTGAAAATGACTTTTATTGCATCATTAGCGACCCCATTTATAGCCTTCAATTGTTTGATTTTTAGTCGGCGTAAAAGTATATTCGTTAAGAGAGGTACATGCACTTCGTGTCTTATAAATTTTATATGGCACAACATCTTAGCATATACCCATATAAGTTAACATTCTCATAATACTTTTTCTAATAAAATTTTTATTTCACATCATCCAAAATATCTCACCCACTCGAGGGGAAAAAAAAAAAAAAAAAAAACTATTGTCAACCAAACCATATTCGTCCTTACACACGGTACAATTTGACATGTTATAACGGCACCATAAAGCAAAAGAAAACCCTAAAACACCACTGAACCATGCTCTCTTACCCCTTTTAAATATAGAATTGAACTTCAAAGTCTTCAATCACATTTTTGTTATTTCGTCTACTTGTTCTACTTGTGTTTATATAACGTTAATCTTTTGCATTTTTTTTTTTTTTTTTGAACATTAATCTTTTGCATTCAAAGTTGTACACATTACACTTAATTTACACTGAAATTACCTCTATATACCATAGAAGAAGAAATAGGGCAATGTGCCAAGAATATATTATAGTTCGAAATTTGTGCCCACATAAAAAATTAATTTTCTGAATTACATATTCCGTGACCGGCTATAAGGGATTTCGATTGGGCCAAGATAAAAAATTAAATATTTTATTAAATTTATTGTACGATCAATATTTACTATTAATAAAAAAAATAAGAAAACTTACAAAACACACTCTGAACTTTTTAATATTTACGATTTTTTTATATAACAAACTTTATTTGTCAAATATCTAACAGATATGTAGCGGTTTCTTGAATAAAAAAATACTGGCAACAAGGCCTCTCGATAACGAACAAAACAAGCCCAATATTGATATACTTTTGACGTACGTACGGTTTTATAAAAAATAACTTTCAAAATGCACCCTCAACTAAATTTTTTGAAAACTATAAGGGTTAAAATTAGCCCGCCGCAAATGCCTAACACAACATTCATTCTAAAAAAGACGTCGTACGACAACTACACATATAACTTGACACATCATTTATTCCAAACAAATACAATACGTGTCAACAAAAAAACATACCACAATCTCACAACGAAAATCCCCGCCCAAACATTGTTCGTAAATGATTATCTCAAAAAATTTTCGAAAATTCCCGCTGCAACGCAGTGGGCGCCTTCCACTTGTTACAAATCAAAAAGGGATAAAAGCTTAGTTTATGCCTTTATGGTATTCTTCTTTGTACGATGTTTATCAGTAACTTTGTGAACAGAAGGTAAATGTTTGTAGGGTAAATTGTTTAGTCTGTTGTCTTATTTTACTCAACTTATTTATTTGTATGGGGTCTCTCGTGTTCATATAATTGATGTTTGTGCTCAATACAAATCTATGATCTGACATTCTAATTCCACGATCGAACTTCATGTTTATTGTTGAAATTGTTCAACATAGATCATTACTGTATGAAGGTGATTACATAATACATCTACAACTATTTACAAAATGAGATGAGATGATATATGCGAGTCAAAATTAAGTACGTAATTTAGTGTACTCAATAACAATTACAGAGTACAACTTAGGAATTGTCGGTGACTAGTGGTAAACTAAATACAGTATTGGTTAATATTTAAACAAAGCAAGTCATTAATTAATTGTTGTTAGCCAACCTTTATATATGAACTTGTTATGAATATATTTATTATATTTGATATGCATTAAACTTATTATATCTATGCACCTTTATGATTATATATTCTAACACCAAAGATTACTTAATTTCAATCATATTAAGGACCCTATAAATAGGGGTACCTTATATGCAATGCAATGACACCACACAAAGTTCTATCTCTTCATCTCATTCTCTCATATGTCTTGTTATTGTTCTTTTGTGCTAGGTAGGTCCGGTTGTTCACAAACACGTTATCAGCACGATCTATATGTGATTTGTGTTTAAAATTGAGATCCGTATGGACCATGAATATGAAGACGATTCAAGCTTATTAAGTTCAATGGGAGGACCTAGCTATAGTTATAGATCCTGATCGTCCACAAACATTGCTAAGATAAGTATTCTCTATTTTTCCATTGCTAAGATAAGTATTCTCTTTTTTTTTTTTTAATTAATAATTAGAATTATACTATGAATTTGTGATAGATTAATTACTTGGTATCGTTTCTTCACATTTTTTTTTTTTATGTTTTCTATGTTATGTTTATTTGTCTCTAATAGCAATATATAACGCATATATTACAACAATCTTAAGACAGATTAATTGTTGCTATTTGAGAGCTGTTGATCTAAAACGTAATAGAAACACAGTTGATTTTGACACATGTTTTAAAAACATATGGATAATATTGTATATTAGGTAATGAAATCTTTGTTTTCCTAATGATAATAATGATTAACAAATTGCATACGAGTAATGGGATGTGAAAGTATTGGATATTTGGCATATAAATGTTAGATTAATTCTTCAAAATATATAGCCAATCGTAAAATGACTATATGTAGATTAATCTTTGGGGATACTTTGATTTTGAACCTTTCTCAAATATTTAATTTGCACATGATTGTTCGAACTGTTTTAATTCGAGCCAAGAATATGAAATATATTTCGTGAAAAATCTGGAAATGTTTTTATCATTTTAGAAGGAACCTCTATGTTGTATCATTTCGGTTGCAAACTTGCATATGGTTATCGTGAAATAAAGTATGCATATGGTAGTGACTATGTAGTTTCTACCTTAAAGAGTTTACAATGATTTTCAAATGATAAGTCTTTACATTAAAGGTGCTGGTCAAACTTATTTATTTGGTAATAAATAGAGTGGAACAATATAAACGTTTTCTTGCATAATTGATTTCTTTCATGGAATTTAATTTGTATTGATAATGAAGGTCACTAAATGACTTATGATTATTGGGTGATGAGCTATAACAAACGTTTGGTGGTGTTTAATAAGGTGCACAATCTTTAAGTCCGGTAGATGGAAAAATATTCAAAGTTTGACTTAACCTTAATTTTCTTATATATTGCTTGGTTGCTCAATTAAGTTATGTTTATAGTTGATTGTGCAAATGATATATAACATGAAACTGCCTTTGGTTTGCAAGTGTTTTTGTGTGATTATTATTCCACTATAATGTAAAACAACATAAACTAATTCGAGAGGTTTTGAAGTGCTAAGATGCATGGTATCGACTTTCGATGTAATGTTTTTTAGTGAAAAAAAATATTATGATTAATCATAGTTATGATTATCATCTATATATTAAAATGTCAATGATTGCTTTGAATTATCGGTTGATTCTTGCTAGTTAATTTCTTCTTAATGGAATTTAAAAATGCTAAAGATAGGATTGCCAATAACTTAGGTGTGAACTGTTTACAGGATAAAGGCTTATAACAATGAAAGAATCTTTATTTCTGCACACACACAAATGTGTTATGACAATCACAGTTATAATTTGTTTTACATTTTAATTTGCCATAGAAGAAATAAGATGCATCTTATTAGTAAACATCAAGTGGTTGTTTCATAGTTTGTAAAACATTTCTTGCCGATATAATAATAAAGGTGTGAATAGTGCGCTTGGATGAAATATTGTTGTTGGTACTGGTTTGTGATAACTAGTATTGATTTCATTATCGGATTTTCGATATAAAGTGTGTTGTCCACACTAGGTAACGAATGAATTATTGATTCAATTCGTTATGGCTGCCACTTCGTATTAAACTTGATTTTTGGAAAGTTTGAAACGAAAATAAGTGAAACCGTTTGGTCAGAGAGTATTTTGGTACATCAATTCAGTTCTGGACTGGGATGGTTGTCCACGACCGCAATGTCGTGGAAAAACCGTGTTTTCGCATTGGTAACAAGTGAGTTTTGCACCATTTTTTTTCTTTTTCAAAGGAAGAAATCCTGTAAACTAAGATCTTTAACAAAAAAACCTAAATAAAAAAAATAAAACAAAAGTAAAAAAAAGGAGCATTCAAAACGAATAAATCAGATGATCGCATTTGTATTATATACACATACATTTTTTTTGCCGATCGACTTATATATGTATTTTTTTGTGCTGACTTTTGTTCCGATTGGATGGTGTTTGTACACGATTATTGTGAATGTTTGCAACATTTATTGTTACGATTGCTAAAGGAATAATTGAGCTATATACAGTATAAGAAAAAATATTTTAGTTGACTCAAATGTGCCATAATAGTATTACTTATTTATCATGTGATTTTGTTTGCTTATAAGGCATTGATTAATCGAGTAACGGATGGCATAATGTTTTTGCAAATTATGACAACTTATTAATGGATATGTTTTAATTATATGTATAATGGTGTATGTTAATGTTGCAATATTCTCTTAAATCTCCTTATAGTTAGCGAGAACAAAAATGTGATTTATTGTGAAATATAAAGAAATAATCAATAATAACATAACCTCATTTATGTTAACGAAATAATAAAGTATAATTAGAAACCTCAAGTGTTTATCTATGATTCCACTCAAGAGAATCAAATAACATAATTCATGTATTTATATTAATCTATATGAAAGCCATAAAAGAGATTTATAAGATTTGATTTGAGGAAATGTGATGTTGTATTAAAATCTCCATATTATTGAGTTTACATAGAAAGTGCAATTTAAGAACATGGTCGGTCATAAACTAGAAGTTTAGAGCCAGGATTATTTTAGTGATGGCAATACCGGTTAGACCATCCTGGGTCAATAAATGATGCGGAAATTATATAAAAGAACCCATGGGTTTCTTCAAGGGGACTGGGATTTATTTGAATCTTATTTCGTTCTTCAATTGGGAAGTTAATTGTTTCATATATTTAATCACCACCAATATTTTAAAGTTGGAGGGGACTTTGTCCTATAAAAAAGGTATCCTCTCTTTTTT
>LBNU01038105.1:68230-88914 GCA_014162995.1 Artemisia annua | reverse complement strand
GAGAGACCATTCCGGTCTTTTGTCCAACACCAGGGTTCTTTCCGGCAAGGTTTTTAATGAGGCAGACATCACCCAAGCGTACAAATGGAGTTATTGTACTCTTTTTCTTCACTAGAATTTTTGTCCACAGGGTTTTATCTACAAAGTAAAGGTTTTTAACGAGGCACTAATCCCCAACATGGAGTTTTAACAAATATTTTGGTATTTTCAAGTGGATACGTATTCACGAGTGTGGGTAAAGTGATAATTTCATCGGCGTTCGGACAAAAGCAAAACAATCGCGGATAGTTCATCCAACATTTAAGAAATTCTGTGAAGGAGGCACCACAGTTTTTCATGAAGATAATGTCAGCATAAATAGCTATCAAGGAATGTTACAACAAAGGCGTCCAAGACAAAACATATTTTGCCAAAAGTCTTTCCAATCATGACTTACAAAAATAAGGTGATATTATGTTCACAAACAAGTTCATTCAAGTGGAACAATTTGGCGGATCTAACACCAAGGCGCTTCTACCCATCAACATTTAAGAAAATTGGTAAATACTGGCATCGGAACTGCGACGTTTCAGCGAGCTCAAGTGAAGTGCTCCATGCAGGGGAATACATAACGCACTGCACTCCTTTTTCCCTTAGCTATGGTTGTTTCTTCCCACTGGGTTTTTCCTGGCAAGGTTTTTTTAATGGGCAGTATCCAAAGCGTATTTTGAATATGTACAATCAAAGGCGGGAATGTTATGAATATATTTATTCATATTGATTGTCCATTAAATCTTATATTCATGACCTTTATGATTATTATTGTAACACCCAAAGATGTACTAATTTCAATCATATTAGGACCCTATAAATTAGGGGTAACCCTTATGCAACAGCCAATGACACACCAACAAGTTCTATCTCTTCATCTCCATCTCTCATATGTTTCTTGATTATTGTTCTTATTGTGCTAGTAGGTCCGTTGTTTCACAACATTATTCAGATTATATGGTATTTTCATTTTTGTACTTTGTTGTTCACTAGGAACTATCTGTGGACTTTGGTACTTGGCATGTTTAAGCTTAAAAGTTAAAAAGAGTTTAAAGGAAACAATTTGGATAGATTTTTAAAACATATAGAAAAAGCAACTATTTCACATTCACAAATTTCTATTTAATTTTAATAATAACTACAAAAATAAAAATAAAATTTAACCCAAAGGTTCCGCACCCGTAGTCCCGAACATCACCGTTGGTCCTAAAGGTTGTTGTGTTCTTGAGATAGAGATACAAGAGAAAGGAAAAGAATTGAAAAGAAATAAAATTTAGGAGTTTAGGAAGAAATTCAGTATTTATTTACTTATGTTTTTGCATTACAAAGATTTGTTTGTGCCAAAAAGTTAGGTTAGGAGTTTAGGGGGGGTTATACTGATAAGTTTATTCCACGTGATGTTCGTCAAGGGTGCAGCGGAGATGATGGTAGTGGTTTGGGTGCCGTGAAAATGATGGCGCAGTGGAAAAGGGGGTGTTTAGGGATGTGTTTAAGTTGATGATAAAAATAATCCGACTTCACCAGTATGACCGTCATTAAAAACATAAATAAAAACAAATTATATTAATATAAAAAATAACACAATACATTATAGAAAATAACACATTACACAAATAAATAATAAACACAATTATGCTATTTAATTTTATACATATAAATAATTTTAATACTTAATTATTTATTTTGTTCACCAAATAAAATATATCAGAAAAAATATCTTCATCTTTTGAAGTTTTCTCTTTTAAAAAAGTCTCAAGCAAGACATGTTTTTTCTTACATAATGTCATTGCATTTCATATATGCTTCAATCATCTCTTTTTTTAGCTTTGCTCGCGTTTTCAAAGATCACAATTGTGTTGATAATGGCTTGCGAACAACCCCCATCGTCATCAGCTAGTTTCATTACTTCGACTTTGATTTCCTCGATGTTATAGAGAATGATCCATAAGAATGATGTGTGTGATTAATTTGAGATGGAGAGTATAAAACATGATGAGTTGTTGTGTTAATGGTTTATTAATTCANTTTTGTTAAAAATAGTTAGAAAAGGATAATACAACAGCTACTACTTTTTTTATTATTTTTTTTCTCTTTTAAATTAGAACATTGGAAATATCATAAACCAACTTTGTTATAAAGTGTTTAGACATGAAATGGCGAAAAGACGAATAAACCCTTGCAGCTAACGAAGGTTTTTACAAGCGTCAAGCTTTTAGACTCTGAAAAGTGAAAAACGTGATGTTAGTAACTACGGGCGCGAAACTCTAAATTAGAGGACTATATCCGCAATCTGCCCAGATCATGAGGACCATCTTTTCCCAAAATTTATCATTATTCTCTCACCTCTGATTTTACCCCACACCCCCTTTCTCCTAAAAAAAAAAGCTTTTACCCATCAGTAAATAATAATAGTCCACCAAACCTTATACACATCATCATCATCTTCTTCACAATTCACATCATTATCATTATCAAAATTAAAAACAAAAACCAGATCTTATTACGTCATCAATCATAAATCATTATTCCTTCAATTACTTGTAAGTATTCAATATTCAATTTTTTTACATTTAATTTAATTCTGATCTCGTTCAAACTGACTGATTATCATTATTATCATTACCAATCATTAATTATAATTCATTTTTAGGGTCTATTAGGTTTCTGAATATGAAAATTTGTACCTTTATATGTTTATTTAATCAAGTTGTTAAATTTAGTTAGTTAATTGGTGTAACTATGACGATTTCGGATTGGTCGAAGCTCGTAGCGCGTTAAAGTTAGCGAAAAAATATTAGTTATTGTAGCCGTGTTGTATCGTGTCGATTTTAGAGTGTTACCGAAGGTTACAATACTAACAAGAGGCAGTTATAATGTAGTGTAAGTTCCAAATGATCCGAACCGTATGTTTGTTAGAGAGCGCCGCCAATCCCGCCATGCCCATAAAGTGAACTGTTTTTTTGGTTGTGTTTTAGGAATGTTATACGGTTAAAGGTGACGTGGTGCGTGTATTACACACCCACACCTAGCACTATTACTATTTGAGTGTTTACTGTATGTTAGAGCCGTCAATTTCTTTGTTCATAAGAGCGTATGACAGAAGAGAATGATCTCGGCTGTGTAACTATGTTTAACGCAATCGTTGAATCTTTTAAGCTCGGTGCTTGTTTTTGAGCTTGGGCAGGCGCTTATGATTATAACTCTGGTTTTTTGGAATTATCAAAGTATGTTTTTGTTGAAACCGTAAAGAAGTTTTTAAAACGGTATGAGGTTTTCTTGATTCAAGGAGTGACGATTAGTTATAACTCATTTGTGTTTACTCATCTTTGGAAAGTTTTTGACTTTCTTCGTTTAGTAGTGTTATTAGAAGTAGAATGTACTGGTTCTGGGGTATTCTTAATAGTTAATACTTATCAGGTGTATAAAGTTCATGTCGCTTTATATTAGGATTTGTATGATAGACTAGATTTTATCCACATATTTTATAAACAACTCCGAGGAGTTGTTTTCTTATAGTCTATATAACTATTCATTATTACCTTTCGAACAAAAAGCTTTTCTTCAATTCCTCTAGTTGTATCTCATACGTCATCACTATATCGGGAAGTGTTTTTTTGTTTGCTTCAGTGGTAGCACTTCTAAATTATTACTTATTCTTTGCTTTTTATTCCCCTTACGAAACAAAGGGAGGGATTGAACTTGTCTGCTACAGTGTGTTATGTATATGTGCAAAGAAAACAGAAGAAAGAAAAAAAAAAACCGTCATGTTAATTTTCATTTTTTTGTTCATTTAAAATTCTTCTTTCTTAGTATTCTTTTGTGTGCAAACTTACAGAGTGGGAGAAACATCTTTCTAGGACAAAAAGGACATAGTGAGAATGTCTGATCAAATAGCAAAAGGTATGGAGTTTGAGAAGAAAGCCGAGAAGAAGCTCAATGGCTGGGGATTTTTGGGGTCCAAGTATGAAGATGCTGGTGATCTATATGAAAAGGCTGCCAACTGTTACAAGCTTGCAAAATCATGTTAGTATCAAGCTCAAACTTTTATACTTTTTATCTTGTAGTTCTAAATATATATTGCTATCGTTTATGTTATCATATATTGTCAATGCTGTAACTTTTTGTTTAGTTATAGAGTTTACTCGGTCTATATGTTCCCAAATCTATTTAATGTCATAATTTCTGTTGATCAGAACATACACACCCCTAAGATAGGTTAAAGGGAACATAACTTATGATGATATCTTGGACATAAGATAAAACCCTCCTTACCATGCTCCAAAATAGAAGTGAGCTGTCTGCTTTGATTAAGCGTGTTACATATAATACTTTCTATGGTATAGTAATCATCACTCATCAGACTATTTGAAATTAGTAGGATGTAGTTTTCTTGCTTTTCCCTCAAACAAAGTAGTTTTGAGATATAAGCTATATTTATTTGTTTATGCAGTTATTTTGCCCTACACATGAGTAAAAAACAACTCAAGCTTTACCAATAAATTTATCATGAACAACTGAACAAGCTCATGTTTTTAGGCTATTATCATTCTATATCTAAGTGAAGCAACTCACCATGCACACTCACATGTGTACAACTCTTATTGATTTCCATATAAATAGTGTCGGATTAAACATTTTTTACTTTCTATATTCCTATAGTACGGTCTTACTTTTAGATGCTCTTACTTTGCTTTTTGTGCCTTAGGACATATAAGATTGACTGAGAGGCAAGTGCAAGCCTGATATGGTTTAGCACTTTAGCGATTGGCAGCTCTATGGGCCTAGATGAGTAATTCCTGTACCAGCCAGTTAGAGTAGTTTATAGTTTTTATAACCCCATGGTTTAACTTCTCAAGGACTTCCTAACTTTTTGAAACTGTTCTGTTCTATGTTCATGGGTGTGAGCCCATATGACACTATCCAAGCCATAGTTCAAAGGTTTTGACTTTTGACAGCTGAGCCTTAGGTTGAGCTTTCTGAGTTTGGCAAGCCATGAGCTGTCTCAGCTCAAATACGCTTATATCTGTGTATGAAAGAATGAGATCAAAGCTGAAAGTTATAGCTACTGACATTTCACCATATTTATTTATTTTTGTTTGCTAATCGTAACATATAATTTTTCAGGGGACCAAGCTGGAGCTGTGTATGTTAAGCTGGCTGAGTGTCATCTGAAGGTAAGTGCTTATTGCTTCTGTTTAGTGTTCAGTTGTCCCACGTGTGTCATATTATTATATATCAAGCCCTGTCGTAATTATGAATATATGTTTTCTAGATGGATAGCAAACATGAAGCTGCTAATTCTTATGCTGATGCAGGGCATGCATACAAGAAAACAAACACCAAGGGTAAGCATGCACTAGTTGGTTGGAGCCATTTGTTTTAATTACTCCTCAAAAATAGTTCACCAACTGTCAATAAGTAAAGCAGCTCATATTTGGCTGTGTTCAGGCTCCGCAGTTTTACATTGCTTCAATATCTATCTGAGTTTATAGCCTTATATGTTGTTTTTTACATAATCTTTTATTTTCTTTGGTGTACTACTTAAGTTGTATGGTTTTACCTCTGTAAAACATCAATTTACAAATTAATGCAGATGAGTCCAACAATAAACAAGGTTACTGTGAGAAAATGATTGCAGTCTGCCTATTATGTATTGACCATCATGCCAAATGCACCCTTCTATGTATTGATTTTGCGACATTTTTGCTTTAAAACTTCCACCAACCTTTACACACTCTGGTGTAGTTTAGTGAGACAAACGTAATTGTTTAAAAAAAATATTAACTTGCGTGATACTTTGCCTCCTGTAGTTTCCTTTGGTGCTCCGCCTCTCAAAAGATGAATTCGTACAAGAAAGCGTAAACATAGAATAAGATGATACACTGAAAATACTGTCAGTGAAAATAGATTAAGATAGTTAGCTGTCTCTCGTGGAAAATGCTTCTTGCTTATTACATTTGTTTTTATTTGATAGTTGCTATTAATTGTGTGGCTAGATATGTTTGTGGAAACTAGTTTACATGTGAACCTTTTGTTTGGTGACTTTGCTCTGTAGCCCTCAAGGTTTCTAGTACTATTAGTTATAAGAATGTATCCAACTTGTGAACTTAGCCGATACAAAGCTATATCTTGTTGCGTTCATCAAGAACCTATTTGAATGTGATAACTGATAGCCTGACAATATATGCATTTTCTATGTAATCACCATCTTTTATCTTCCTTTTCAACCTGGTTTTTGTCATTTTTTTCCTCACAAATCCGTGTCAAATGTAAAAATAGGTATTAAAGTGTTTTTCTTGTTACTGTTGGATGTTTGCAGAGTGCATAGCTCAACTAGAGCAAGCATTGAATATATTCATGGAAATTGGGAGGCTCAGCATGTCTGCCAGATATTGCAAGGTACATCATACGTTTGCTTTAGCCATTGCTATCAAGCTCTACTGTAGACTAATGTTTCTCAAGTGTCTACTTCAGTTCTCCCAATTTTCAGATCACATTTTCTATTTAAATTATTGATTAAAGTTTTAAAGAGATGGAATACTGATTTTGTGCCTCTGCTAAAGTTTAGCCAGTGTAGTTTCTACTTATTTTTCAATTTAAATATCAAGAAATTAAACATAGATGAAATGATGGGAAAGGCTCAGCTGGGGTACTGGTCTAAGGTTCACTCTCTATATCTCTTAGTCTGCTGGTATAGCTGGTTTATATGCGGGCCGTTATAATTTACATGTAAGATCCTTACTAGGGTGGTGGATAATGAAACTTAAGGCTTGTAAACAATATCTTTGAGCTATGGTGTTCTGAACGAATCCTGATATTAGGAAACTGTATATAGTCAGTTAATCGTATGTACTGTGATGGATTTATTTAAGTTCCATGCTTGGTTTTAAATTGAGTGTTGCGATCCATTGCGCTCAGGGTCCTAGAGACCGATGCGTGACGCGATTGCGAGCGCATCACGGACGCGTGGCTCTAGGTAATAAAAAATTACAGATCAAACTTATAGTTACTTATTCAACAAGCAAAAGCTTCATTATCAAAATAAGTCACTTACATTTTACTAGCTAGTTGTGACAATGTCAAAAGTCAGTTACCATAATAAAAGTAACTAGGTAAGATAAACAAAGTAAAAAAAGTGCCAAAAGTAGTTATCTATCTCTATACTCTGTTACCGGCTTACAGCTACTATACAAATCAAACTTATAGTTAAGACATTTGAGAAGTCATATATCTTAACTCGTATCATGTTTGATTTCACACCATGTAACAGATCTTAACTAGTAATTTGTCTTTATTTTGTGCAGGAAATTGCTGAGTTATACGAACAGGAGCAGAATTTGGAACAGGCTATCGCTTACTATGATAAAGCAGCGGATCTTTTCCAAGGTGAAGAAGTAACAACTTCTGCAAATCAGTGCAAGCAGAAAATTGCCCAATTTTCAGCTCAACTGGAACAGTAAGTCTACCCCTCTGTTGGGATCCTTATACTTTTGATCCCACAGGTTATCACATCCATTGCACCAATCTTCATATCATACAGTATAAGCTTGTGTGTATCGAATATGACTAGGTAATGTAGGTAGTTTAACATAGTGGCTTCTTGAGGAGTTTGGAAAAAAGTCATTATGGATTTAGCCATCTACTATGCACCAGATATATCATTTATGTTTTATTTAGTAATGCTAACACAAGTAGGGTGTTCACTTCAAAATACTCATATGAAGTTATGAATATGTAGAGTTGTAGACTAATAACTTCACTATCTGTCTCCAGATATCAGAAAGCTATAGAGATTTATGAAGAGATAGCTCGGCAGTCCCTCAACAATAACTTGCTAAAGTACGGAGTTCGAGGACATCTTCTTAATGCGGGTATTTGCCAACTCTGTAAAGGTGATGTCGTGGCAATCACAAATGCATTGGAGCGTTATCAGGTCAAAACTTGCGCATGTCGTTTGAAATCTGTTACTCTATTCAAGTTTTGGTTCATCAACTGAAAGTGTGCTTTTACTCTGCAGGAACTGGATCCAACATTTTCAGGAACACGTGAATACAAATTACTGGCGGTATGTTATTATAAGCTCATCATTGTCATATTATCTTATACTGAGTAAGTATTAATCATTAGACATCATCCCATGCAAGCATGCATGTATGGTCAAGTCACAAGTGGATAGATTGTTGGTTCATTGTCCGTGGACAAATCGTGTTCATTTTCTTGGACAAAATGTCTTAACATTCTATAAGCATCTCAGTGCACGGACTATGCTTTAGTTTTAAGTAACTATCCTCTATTTTAATATCAGGATTTAGCGGCTGCTGTGGATGAAGAAGATGTTGCAAAGTTCACTGATGCTGTCAAGGAATTTGATAGCATGACTAAGCTGGTAATATAATAGTTATATTGTCGTCTAGCTGAAAATCTGTTATGCTTCACCTTGCTATATATTTGAATTTCCTATGGCTTGCCGGTAAATTTGGAATAAAAAAGATATGGGGAAGTTAACTCTTTAAGTACAAACACAATGTTCGTGTTCACTTGAGGTCCCTCTATCTGACAATCTGGTAACCATTTTTGTTGGCATTTTTGTTACTCAGGACGAGTGGAAGACAACTCTTTTGTTGAGAGTGAAATTGTTGTTGAAAGCCAAGGAGGAGGAGGACGATGATGATCTTACTTAAAGTCAATTTATTTGACGTAAACGATAACTTGATTTCTTTTTTTTCTTTTTTTGTGATTTGCTGCTATTCTTGTTGTGCTTGTTACGTGTGTGCATTATAAGATGTGGGTTTTTTCTTCAGAGCATATGTAATTTTGATTTGAGCAAATATATCTGGATTGTGCTGGGATTTGGATTTCCCTAAGGATGTTCATAAAAGCAATATTTAGCAATCGAAACATCTGGATCTGATCTCTCGTTGTGCTTTTTTTTGTGCACTCAAAAGTGGCATTTGTTTAAATAAAACAGTTGCGCACTCTCAATTTTTTTAGTCATTTGCATTACCGAGACTATTTAACAAACCATGTGTATGAATGTTTCTCTTGGACCTTTTCGCATTCACCAACATGGGAGTCGGGGGTTCCGAAAGGGGCATGACTTGTGCATGAAGATGTTTTACGAAGTATGTTAGACCAATCTTACAAGCGTACTTGCAATTGCGCATACCTTCAAAAAATGACTGAGTGAGCATATATGAGTGCTCGGTACGCAGATGTTATAGTCATGTCATAACACCTATGATGGTGCCCTGGCACACCGCGGCCTGCACCATAGGCTAGTTATAGGCCCTCGCCATAGCCACAACGCATGTTATCAGAACCTATTTTTTTGTTTTATTATTGATTGTAAAACGAATAAGTGACGTATGTGCAAGAATCTTATATAACTTGGTGTTACGAGAAAGTGTTTTTTCCAATCGTGTGTTATATGAAGATTATAATGCAAAAGCTGGCGTGAATTGAAGGAATATAACATTGTTTATTACACCTGGTACTCTTAAATGGATTAGGCATGAGTTTAGGCATATATGTTAGGCCTCCATATTATTGCTCTTACACCTGGTACTCTTAACAATATTGGTCTACCGATTAATGGCTACGTGGCAATATCACTTGAGTTACTTATGAATTAGCTGATTCTAGTTACATCTATTCCTAACTCGTCAAAGATGCAATCATGTAAAGTTAAAAAAGAAATATAATAAGCAAGATGACAAGTCAAACAAATCGAAGGCTGCCACGTACCTTCATTTGTATTCTGTATAAAAACAATATAAAGCCGTTTCATAAAAACTAAAAGGAATATATGTGGTGGACCTAATAAAAGGGTCTAATGAACAAAAACCGTAGTTGAACCATTTTGACATTTAGTTATTTTTCCTTTACTTTCATTGGCGTACCTACTACATTACGAAGGTTGGATGGAATCCAAAGAGAATGAACAAAAAAACAAATTCTAGCTTAATAAATAGACACCTTATCAACTCATTTTCTAGACGACAAAATAAGTACTATAAAAAAGATATGGAGCATCAACCCATTGGTAATCAGTATTAACATCAAGTCAAGTGTATTAAGCAATAGATTAAAGGCTCAAGCCTATCAATGGAGCATCGACCCAATGGCACTACTGCACTAGTGCACCCGGATCACATGACCAATTCACAATTAAGTGTGTTTCGGCTGTTGGCCGAAAGTAGTACGGACTTGAGCTCTTAATATATTGCTTCATTAAGCGCTCATAGTTGATTAATGCAGTGGCTATATATTTATATTGAGTAGTGATATATAAACATAGTACACGAGATATATACTTACTACATCTTTCACTCCTCATTATCTCTATTTAATTTGTCACATGTCTTCATCACATTGTTAGGCCTATTGTTAAGAACATCTTCTATAGATTTATGAATCATTTTGCGTTAAGATTGTATAGACTATAGATCATAAAGAAACACAATTCATGACCTTCAAATTGATTCATAAGAGGAAAAAATAAAACCAAATGGCTAAATATATTGCACGTTCGCCTGATCATATCATTGTCCGAACCGGAGAAATGGGCATGACTTCTATCACTTGGCGTGATTAACTTGACGTATAGTCGTTTAAAGGATATCTTGTAGCGTCGTTCATTCCATGTTGTCTCTATATTGGTCTTTGTACATGCATTCTTATTAGCGATCAATGAAATCTTATCTTTCTTTGTATTAGTATCAACTTTTTTTTTGAACGGCTATTTATTAATAGACAAACTAGCAAGAAGCTACACATAACTAAATGAGGATCTTTAACCATCAACCCAACTAAAAGGACGCTTTTACACTCTAGAACGACTCCAATAAAAAGTAAACGACATAAGTCTTCAAAGATAGCGCCTTGGAAGGATGCTCCTCATCAAAACCATCTTGTTCTATAAGCCAAATACGCCACCATAAGCCAAACCAAACCCCTCTAACAATCTCTTATGCTTCGCCGATAATCTAATATTATTGAACCAAGACACCCATTCTAAAAGAACAAATCTCCATAAAATTCCAATTCACCAAAGGCAAATCTTGCGGAAATTATCTTTGGCCAACACTACACTCAAAGCAAATATGTTCTCGCCGATTCCGTCACGACACCACAATTGGGACAAAGAATAGACGATATATCACATACCCTACGAGAAAGATTCAACCGAGGTTGGCAACCCATCTAATCGAAACTTCCAAGCATGAATATTGACCTTTATAGGAACCTCCTTTATCCAACGAGTTTTAGAAGACCACAATAGGAACCGATATTCATCATATAGCCTTCGAACCGAAAAATGGAAAATTCACCCGAGCCTTCTAAAAGCATCGCCATCTATCATGCGCGGGCCTAAAACAACACCATCAATCATCTCCATCAGCTCCCCATTTGTGTTTTTCCGTTCCACTCGCGGGTTCGCTCTAAAAGAAGATATGATACTTCTTGCCTAATTTTCGAAGCTACATCAATCGACTTGTTGTCCTCTTAAGCATATAATCTAGGAATTTACTTTAAACGGCAAATCGTCCGCCATACATCCTCCAAAAACTCTATCCGCCCGTTTCCTATTCTTCTTTGCATGAACTACAGAAATTCAAGCCATACTCCTTTACAACCTCCAATCCGAATAATGACTCGCCAAATAGAGTTAGTACCATTCGAAGCATCCCAATCTTACATTTTCCCCCATGAATAGCTTTAATCACCTATCCAAAACATGTCTTTTTGATTAGTAAACCTCCACACCCATTTAAACATTAGAGCCTCTATTAATGATATTTAGGCATAATACTCCAAAGGACACTTTCTCTTTAGAAGACAACACTTATTCCACCCACCCAAACCGATTTCTTACTTTTAAGATCGCCCCCCATGAAAAAATGACCGAATGGATTCCTACGATGAATAACTTTCATTGGACTTAAAAATGGACATATGATTAAATAGGTTTAGACCCTAACACCGCTTTGAGTAGATTTAATCTTCCTCCTATTGAAGATTTTTCATTTCCATTTTGAAAATCGAGTCACCATATTGTCCATAATCTCGTCCCACGCACGAATTTAGACATATTACCCCCACTCTCGAACCGAGTATGTAAAAAGGACCTTAAGAAGACCACATCCAATCCTACTCGCCGCATGTTCCACATTCTCATTATTCACCAATACCCATTAACTTGCTTTTACTACATTTATGCTTAACCGGAGCTCGTTGAAGCATTTCAATGCATAAATAATAGTATCAATATTTTTCGTATTCCATTGCCCCATAAACACCACGTCGTCCGCAAAAAACAAATGGGACAAATTTGTCGAAGGATTTAATGCCATACCATGGAACATTCCGCATCCACAACTCTAGTAAACGAAAGATGTAAACTTTCCATAATCAAAATGAAAGAAATGGAGATAAATGATCACTGTTTAGGCCCTTGAAAAATTGAAATTCTTCCGTCGGACTTCCATTCACTCAATACCGATCCATAGAAGACCGCAAGCATTCTTGAATCCAACACCATTTATCTCCAAAACCAAAATTCCTCAACACGTCACTTAGATAGTCCCACCGCACCGAATCATTAGGCTTTCTCAAAAATCAATTTTCAATATAAATGAATGTTTTTTTTTCGACTTTACACATTGAATTACCTCGTTAAGAATAAAAAGGACCATCAAGGATTGTCTATCCGCAACAAACCGATTGAACTTCATCTTACAATATCACCCAACACCCATCACAAGCCTATTAGCCAAAAATTTGGCTATAATCTTGAAAGAACTCCAATTAAACTAATCGGTCTAAAATCCTTAACCGATTTTGCGTCGGGAATCTTCGAGAATCAAAGCAATAAAGACGAATTACCACCTTTCGGAATGCTTCCAAATGTAAAGAACCATTTAACGCCGCCACAACACATCACTTTCAATCAGACCAAAATCGCTTGTAAAAGCCAAATGTGAATCCATCCGGTCCCGGCAATTTATC
This sequence comes from Artemisia annua, assembly GCA_014162995.1. Taxonomy (NCBI): domain Eukaryota; kingdom Viridiplantae; phylum Streptophyta; class Magnoliopsida; order Asterales; family Asteraceae; genus Artemisia; species Artemisia annua. Next base: position 75,876 of record LBNU01038105.1, on the reverse strand, counting down.
AATGCCACAATCCCACACCGCCTTTTTAATTTCTTCCTTAGAGACCTCGGCTTCCAAGTCCACCCTTTGATACGAATTCAGTTGATGTGGAAACTCCATGTCTAAAATAGGCCGAATACTTGTAGGTTTCTCAAAGCGTTTCTGAAAATGGTTACGAAACTCGTTCTTCACCACATTTGGATTCTCGACCTACGTACCTTCCAAAAACACACCACGGATAGTAAGTTGACTACGTGTTTTGTTTAAGATTCCATGATAATATTTGGAATTTTCATCCCCTTCAACCGCCCATTTAATCTTTGCTTTTTGAGCCACCTCCATCATATGCAATTTTTCCAATTCTTGAATAGAGTTACAAACTTCCCTTCGTTTTACCAAAATATCCTCCGACGCATTTCCAAGATCAATTTTCTTATCTAAATATCCAAGCTCCTGTTGTAAAGCATACTTACTGTTTTTAACACATTTCCTATTGCTGTTCCACAACCGAATTTGTTTCTTGATATATTTCAGTTTTAACATAAAATTCATCAATGCATTCGTCGAGTACACAGGAGCTGCTGCCCACGCATCATTAACAAGCTTTACGAAACCCTCCACTTCAAGCCAATAGTGAAAAAAAACGAAAAGGTACTGGTCCATAATCATGAGTGGATTCTCGCAACAAAATAGGGCGGTGATCCGATAGAAATCTATCCAATGTGATAGCTGAAATACTAGGATACTCTCGTAAGAAACTCTCCGATATAAGGAAACGGTCAAGCTTGCTCATCTTGGAGGCGGATCGATTACACCACGTAAAAGAGCACCCACCAAGATGAATCTCCTCAAGATTGGACTTAGCAATAAACGAATTAAACACCTTCGCCCCATGAATGTTCAAAATGGAACCAAACCTTTCACTTTTATAACGCACTTCATTAAAATCACCCATGATAATCACCTCACCATCCCAACTAGCAATAACATGACTCAAGTAATCCCAAAGCATCTTTTTTTTCTAAAAACTCCTATGGTGCATCAACCGAAATAAGAAGAAGTAATTTCCCATTTGAAATCCAATTCCCCCGGATCATAATGAAGTAATCCGACACCGTGGTGTTTAATTTCTTAAACACAATAGGATTCCAAACACATAGGATACCTCCCGAGTTGCCAACTGATTCACTATAAACATAATCAAATGTAAAATTTCCCCAACAATGCTTAATATCAAACAGATCGATAACCTCCATTTTTGTCTCTTGCAACGTCAAAAAATTCACCTTATGTGATAAACACAACTCCTTTACCCAATCTTTCTTAGCATTCAGGTTAAGGCCTTGAATATTTAGGGATAACATATTCATCGGAATACTTCTTCCACTCCTTGCAACTCAACGATTTCCTCAATGTTCTTCATACATCCTTCCATTTTGTAACCCATTGTTTGTCCTACCTTGATCAACTCATCCATCAAATTCAATAATGAACCCCCTGTTCGCGGTATATCATCCTTACTTACTTGCCCCGATCTCATAGACTCCACACCACATTTCTTAGTTCGCTTTTCCTTGATTTTGCCAGAACTCACCTCCTCATAATTCTTATCCTCATAAACAGTTTCATTATCCTCCCTTGGTGTAAAACCAGGAGGAAATTGTAAACTCTCATAATCCTTGGCATCATTGGCATCATTCTTCTCCATTTGTTTAGTTTTCTTTAGTAAAGAATAAATACCAAACGGATCCTCAGATGGATTTTCCTTTCTACCATTGCTCTCAACATCCTTCCTGCCATTAAGAAGCTCCTCCTCGCCCAAAGTATCTAGGACACCACTCGCCTCATCCATCACATTCTGTTCATTGTCACTCCCACCAATATCTCCATTAAGATCATCATCAAATTGTTCATTCTCCGAATCAGTTTCGTCTTCACTTTGATCATCAAAATCCGGATTCCATCCCGATACCTCCTTAGCCTGCACCCAATATACCTTTCCTTTAAAAATGAGCTTAAAAGACTCAAATATGTTGTGCAAGCCTTTTGTGTGCACACACAAACGTTTGCTATGAAATGAATCCTCGTCTGCCTCCTTTACACTAAGTAAGGATCCCCATTTAGCTGCTATCTTATTAAAAGTATGAAAAGACCATACTTTTAACGGAACCCCTTCAACGTCCACCCAAGTAATTCTACCATCAACAATAAACTCACTGGATGCTTGAACAATTTTAGAAAACCAAGACTTCGTCGTCTCACACAAAAGAAATTTTTCTTTTGCCTCTATCGACTTGAAACCTATCATGATCCACAAACCGCCCAAATATTTGAGATCAAAATCAGTAAAACCCTCATTCCTAATCACAATTTTCAAATTTATTAGCGCTCCAATCTCCTTCAACTTCCCATTCAAGCAGCATGAAAAATCCTTTTCATTCACACATGAATCATCAACAACCAACGCAGGATTTGAAACTTCTTTCCCATTCACCTATGAACCTCCTTTGACAACATACGCATATGAATTACCCTTATCTCTCCCATCTATATCTTTGTTATTAACATCCGAATTCATACGCGACATACCAGTCTTATTACTATCAGGTCTAATATTAGTCGCCAAAGGTCTGCTGAATCTAGCAACATTAGCATGAATGCGATGATTACCAATCCACACCGTATACAAATTCCCAACCAAACGATCAACATCAAAAACTTTTATAAAACGCATAAAACCAAACCTCTTTCCAGCCTTTGATCTTCTTTCGGGAATGAACGAATCAACCACATGCCCAAACATGCCATAAATCCTTCGCTCGCACATTGTCTTAGTATAATCATTCTAATGACCGGTGACAAGTTATCTAATCTAAATATACCCAAAATTTTAGAAATTTCTTTTTATAAACAATTTTTTTGTAAAAGACATTGAATATTCTAAAAATGCACTTGGTCTCAATTGTTGCTTAATTAGCCCATCAATAAGAGAAAAGTGAACTTAGTTTTCACTTCATTTTACCAAAAATCGTACTTTTTTGTTATGTTTTTCCTCATACTACAGTTATTAAAAATTGTGCCCCCGGTCACTTTTAGCTATGGTTCCATCCTTGCGTAAATGGGTGTAAAAATCTCGATAAATTTGGTTTTTTTAATGCTTACGTAAGGCATTTCAAAATTTCGGTTACTAAGCGGGTATACCAGAACAACTGGAATCAGAACTGAGGACCGAATTGGAACCGAGAATTGATATCGCTTTGGTTCTCGGTTCCCATTTTTTTCAAATTTCGGTTCTCGAATCTGTCTGTTCCGATTCCAATACTTACCAATTCCGAACCGTGCTCATCCATACTTTAAATCATTAAACATTCAATATTATGTTCCTCATTGATTAATCACAAGTGTCAAAAGATCATCACAATATGTTCAATACTAGTCAACAGTAACAAATAAATCGAAAGCACAATGACCACTTTGGTCAAACCGGTCGTTCTATAAATGATCAAAAATCAATGTTTAATTCATATAGTCCGTATGATTCATCAGTCTTTCGAGCATTTAGTCAATAAAGTTTTACCACGAAAAAACATCGAAATTCTATAAAGGCGACAAGTATATTTTTTAAGCTACACGCTGTTTACATAGTTCACTTATCCAAAGTTTGCTTAAAACCTTTTTGATTAAAGTTACTATTAAATTTAAACCACTAACAATGGAATTATGTGGAAGTTTGTTAGTAGGTTGATTTGATATGATGTTCTTCTAAAGTTAATACTTTAAGAAGGAATACTTCACAATCAAACGTCGTCCATCGAAATAAATATATAACTTATGTTAGAAAACAAAACCTAGTGAAACCAGTGATGAAAATTTATTTAACCTGATCATGAACGTGGTGTTCTCGGTTTATTTATTTATTTATTTATTTTTTATTTTTATTTTTATTTTTTTTAAAAATAGAAATGATGGATAAAAAAGAATAAAGAAGAGAAGTGAAAAGGAGATAAAGTTGTTATTTTATTTCATGTTATCAAGCTGAACAGAAATGGAAGAAAAAAAATTTAAGAGTTATGGTCTCAGGTTTTATAGGTTGATAAAAGAAATGAAAAAATATATAATTATAGTTAGGGATTGTCTAACCAATGCCCTAAGGGCATTGGTTAAGAAAGCATGGACCTTCATAAAATGACTCGGGGCCCCACACACAAAGTACACTTTTTAAATTAGAAAACAATTTTTTAGTCCTTTTTTGTGGGTCCATACCTTTCTTAACCAATGCCCTTACCCTCTGTTCTCAAGTCTAATTTTTAAGAAGGGAAGGGGAGGGGATGGGAAGGGCAAAGGAGGGGATGAAACTGTGAAGAATGGAAGGGTTTTTATTTGTGTTCTTAAGTTTAATTTTTCAGTTGCAAGGAAAGGATGAGAAGCTACCCAAATTACCAATATACCCTCAAAACACTAATATTTCAACAAATCAATAATCTTTGCCTGCTGCTAGTGACCACGACATTAAAAAAATAATGTACATTTTATTTTCGTTTTCAACTCATGTTGCTTTCACGTGGGTAGCTAAAATCATTTGTTGTACATACAAATTCAATGAATATCACTATATCATATATTTAGATTTCCACACTTAATTCTAACTTCTAAGCATTAACAAATGCTTTGTTTATTTTATGCATTGAACAAAGAAATGATATAGTGATATGCAGTAACACGTAATGGAACCGACTTGTAGTCGACACGAGAGTTTACTGGTCACGCGACATTGCATCTTTAAGTTGTAAAAACTATAAACAAAATTCGAAGTTTTAAACAACTATATAAACAAAATTCATATTTACCATGTCGAATATATAATTTCTTGTTGGTGAAAACTGGTTACAAGCTTGAACATGGTTATGAACTTAAGATGCTTAATGAATTTTTGATCTTTTCTGCACGGCTTCACTAGTATGTATCCTTTTCTGTTTTGTCATCAGCTGGACTCAAGATTGCATCCATTCCTAGTGTCAAAATAAGAAAAGAGGCTGTTTGACCAGCCATCGTAACTTGCTCTGCAGAGCATAATTGTACAGTTATTATTACTTTTCTCTAATCTACAATTGTTATGCATATCAGGCTAATGTTTCCAGCCATCGTAACTTGCTGGCAATGCAAAATAAACAAGGCAAACAAATAGCACAAAGCAAAACTAGACTACACCCAACCCAATCTCACAAGCCACACAAGGCCATATCACAAAACCTACCCCACTATTAAAACTATATTCATGACCTACCCATGGGACATCAGATACAGCCATGAATACAGGAAATGGATAAGTAAAATGACAAGACCATGAGGAAAACATTGGCTAATACACTAACAAATGCTAATACTGATATAATGACACATCAGTACTGATACGAATTGGGGTCCAAGTTTCATGCGAATATTAAGACAAAGTCCTAAGGAGATTAACTGCTATCCCCATTATCTTAAAGCATTCACATTTATTATTGAATAAATCAATTCCATGCATGAGTATGCATGCATGATTTTAGTTCCACATTCCCATGTTTACTTAATGTTCCTAGAAAATAGCATAGTTACTAGTACGTGTTTAGTTTCCTATTAATATGTAGTTGTATGTTCCAATTGAAGGCAGAAAGGAAAATTAATCAAAAGTTCTAGTGTCTCTCTTGTTTTCTTGGAGTCTTGCCCGCTCTAAGGGCCTTATCAATCCGTCTCTTTAATCTATTTCTTGGAGATTGACTGCCTCAAGTAGTCCCTATCATAACAATGGTGCTTTCATCGACTTACTCGCCGCCTCCGCCACGTTACTCACGAGTTGTCTTAGAAAAGTTGTCTGATCTAGCGGATCAACTAGCTAAGGTGGTTCACGAATTTCGCTCGTCCGTTGCCCAACTCGAAATCATTTTGAAAGTCGTTGTCACCCAAAACACTAGTACTCCCGTGAACATCACCACCACCATCACTAAGATTGACACCGATGTCACCACGCAAGGTCCCTCTTCCCAGTTATCACCTCCAACTGCCAACAAGAATCCCAAACTTGTATACGAAATTGCCACACAACTTCGTACTTACCGAACTTACAAAACACCAACATTCCAGCTTGATAAAACAATCTTTCATTCAGCCACCCTTCATCCAAATTATGGCCTTGCCACGCTCGTTAAGGACAAGTTAGCCAAATTTCGTGGTATGAAGACATTTCTTATCGGTCACCGTTGTCATCCGCCAAAGTTTGTATTTCTCCAAACCGAACTAAAACCACCTTGGAAGCCACGTGACANGGGAAAAAAAAAAAAAAAAGAAAGCTACATACAATGAGAAAAAGTGGCAAGTTGCATACATTTTCAGGTAATTTGCCCTTTTTTTAATGCTTACGTAAGGCATTTCAAAATTTCGGTTACTAAGCGGGTATACCAGAACAACTGGAATCAGAACTGAGGACCGAATGGAACCGAGAATTGATATCGCTTTGGTTCTCGGTTCCTATTTTTTTCAAATTTCGGTTCTCGAATCTGTCTGTTCCGATTCCAATACTTACCAATTCCGAACCGTGCTCATCCATACTTTAAATCATTAAACATTCAATATTATGTTCCTCATTGATTAATCACAAGTGTCAAAAGATCATCACAATATGTTCAATACTAGTCAACAGTAACAAATAAATCGAAAGCACAATGACCACTTTGGTCAAACCGGTCGTTCTATAAATGATCAAAAATCAATGTTTAATTCATATAGTCCGTATGATTCGTCAGTCTTTCGAGCATTTAGTCAATAAAGTTTTACCACGAAAAAACATCGAAATTCTATAAAGGCGACAAGTATATTTTTTAAGCTACACGCTGTTTACATAGTTCACTTATCCAAAGTTTGCTTAAAACCTTTTTGATTAAAGTTACTATTAAATTTAAACCACTAACAATGGAATTATGTGGAAGTTTGTTAGTAGGTTGATTTGATATTATGTTCTTCTAAAGTTAATACTTTAAGAAGGAATACTTCACAATCAAACGTCGTCCATCGAAATAAATATATAACTTATGTTAGAAAACAAAACCTAGTGAAAACAGTGATGAAAATTTATTTAACCTGATCATGAACGTGGTGTTCTCGGTTTATTTATTTATTTATTTATTTTTTATTTTTATTTTTATTTTTTTTTAAAATAGAAATGATGGATAAAAAAGAATAAAGAAGAGAAGTGAAAAGGAGATAAAGTTGTTATTTTATTTCATGTTATCAAGCTGAACAGAAATGGAAGAAAAAAAATTTAAGAGTTATGGTCTCAGGTTTTATAGGTTGATAAAAGAAATGAAAAAATATATAATTATAGGAGAAAAGTTATTTCGCAAACCAGTTTTTTGCTACAAACTGAGGGACAAATCCCCACCATCCATCTAGTTTGATCTAATGATGGAGATTAACCTAAGATTTAAAAATCAAACCTAAATCCATGTTTTTTTCTTGTCTTTTTCTTTTTTCTTATTTATTCATTGTTTTTCTCTTTTTCTTTTCTTTTTCTTTTTCTTTTTTTTTCCCACTATCCACGTCTTTTTTCTTTCTATCTTTTTTCTTTGACTTTTTTTTTTTTTTTTTTTTTTTTTTTTTTTTTTTTTTTTTTTTTTTTTTTTTATTTTTTT
>LBNU01038105.1:10942-67713 GCA_014162995.1 Artemisia annua | reverse complement strand
AAAAAAAAGGAAAAAAAGGAAAAAACATCAATTGGAAAAAAAAGGGAAAAAAAATGAAATACGTGAGTAGTAAAGAAAGAAGAAAAGAATTGAATAAATAAAAAAGACAAAAAGACAAGAAGAAAAAAAAACATGGACTTAGGTTGCTCTATTAAATCTTAGGTTAATCCCTACCATTAGATCAAACTAGATGGATGGTGGGGATTTGTCCCTCAGTTTGTAAGAAAAACTTAGTTTCTAAAATAACTCACCTCATAATTATAGTTATGACATTTTAAACATAAAAAGAGCAAAAGACCGCATAACATAAAAGATACTCCCTCCGTCCCAATTTATTTGTCCACTTTTGACTTTTAAAGTCTTTCTTTTAAAACTTTGACCATAACTATTTTCTTATGTGTTATATGATACTTGATGCAAATTATATGAATGGATTGTGTTTTAAATGTATTTTCATTAGGTATAATTTTTATCAAGTATTATATAACATAAAACAAAAAAATTTAAGGTCAAAGATGACAAAGAAAGACTTAAAAAGTCAAAAGTGGACAAATAAATTGGGACGGAGGGAGTATAAATAATGAGAGTTACATTTGTAATTTTATACAAAGTAGTTTAGGTGTATTTTTTTTTTCCGGTTACACCCATATTTAAGTGAAAACTTTGGTGTAAAAATGTATAAAAATTCCTTAACATTTTTCTTTGGGTTAATTCTACTGTTAGGTAACGGACTTTCCAAAATTTTCAATGTTAGGTAATTTACTCTCAAAAATACTAAGTTAGGTAATGAAACTTTAATCTTTGTTCAATGTTAGGTAATATTTGATATTTTTGCAACTTGTAACCTGCTAAACCGGTAAATTGAAGGATATACTTGTCCTTTCATTCCACTCATACTCTCTCCTCATCTTATCTAGCCGCCATCAACCACGGCCACCACCACCGCTGTCATCATCACACCGTCATCACTGTTGCGCCGCCACCACCACCACCATCTGATCTGTCATCATCACCACCATCCCCACATCCACCACCAACACTAACACCACCACCATCCATCCACCAACCTCATCATCTTCATACCCGACCATAATTCATCATATCCCTTTAACTAAAATAAACAAATCCCATAAAAAGCCATAAAAATCATACACTAAATATGCTAAATACACCATTTTCAACAATAAGGATTTGATTTTAACACCAGACATCGTTGTCACCTTTGCCTGCTATTGCCCTCATCCGGCCGCCATCACCACATGCCTCCATCGTTGTCACCTTCGCTTCCATCTCACCGCGGCTACCACCTGCCACCATATCGATGAACATGTATCTTGTACCTTTATTTATAGATCTATGATCTCTTTTCTCTAAATCATCATTGTTAGTGGTATCCAAGAGGAACTTTAAAAATAGAATGATTTTTTAGGGATCCGAAGGTATAAAAATGGAGGTACCCAGTTGTATAAAAATGGATGTATATATTTATTTATATTAGTGGGAAAATGATTCATATGTTGGTGTGGATTGTTGTTGTTACTAACCATTTAAAATGGCAATGTATTTCAGTATTTGATTATGGATTCTGTGTAGATTATGGATTATGATTTTTTTTATTGTTGCTATAGTGTATGGATTAAAGATTGAAGATAAATGAGGTTGAAGATGAGGGTGTTTTTGTCATTTCAGTGGTGTATACATTCATTTGATAGTCATATTACCTAACATTGAACAAAGATAAAAGTTTTATTACCTAATTAGTATTTTTTAGAGTAAATTATTTAACATTGAAAATTTTGAAAAGTTCGTTACCTATATGTAGAATTAACCCTTTTTCTTTTTGTTCAAGAGAACTTAAGAACAAGATAGTGTTTCAATTTTCTTTCGTTTACTTTCATTTATTCTAAACAAAATGTTGTTCCCGTTTACTTGATTACAAACTATTGAGAAGTAATATAACCAAGTAACATGACTAACAATATTAGTTTACACTATAAAAGTTTATATATGGGTATTGAGTATGGATCTAGTGAGAAGAATTAATGAAATGAGAAGAGTGAGAAAAAATTATAGCCACATATTTCAAATAATGAAAGAGAAATAATAGGAGATGCATCTATTTTTCATGAGTGCATCTAATATTTGTGGTTGTAATTTCTTCTCATTCTTCTCATCTTAATTATATTTCTCATTTGATCCTAAGTCGGTGGGTATTATAAAAACACAAAATACTTTTCAACGTTTAAACTCTTATTTGATGTGTATTAAATAATTTATATTAGATTGTTTGCGGAACAACAATCTAGATTGAATGTTAATGTGATAACAATGTTATTTTTAACCAACTAATTAATTTATCTTTATAATTTTTAATAATACTTTCAAGCAAGATCAGTATGATAAAAATGATCAAACTTTCATATCTTTATTCAGTAGTGAACATTTAGAAAATGTAAACTAAAGGAAAAAAGCAATTCAAATTATTAACCAAATAATTATTATTTTATTGGAAAAAGAGTATCAACAACACATTTGCATTGTCATCTGCTGATCCTTTCTTTTGTCACACACACAACAATAAAAAAAGGCGTCACGGACTTTGCACGTGGATAGTTCCGACCATTGTTCTCTCTCAAATACCCAGTGAAGTTTAATATATTTAGTAGCCCAAGACACCCCTGTATATTTGATTAACCCTATTAAGCTCCCTCTTACTTTATTTTCTTCAATTTCACCCCAACAAATTAAATGATCAATTTGTACATATATTTGATATATTTGAAATCATGTTTGTACGTAGAACATGGTAAAATTTGTTTAGTTATCTTACAAACGAAAGATGGGTTCAATTAATCATCAATTAGAGTATTCATCACCATGTCAAATATTAAACACTTTGACTTTTAGTCGAGTACAAAATTCAAAAATCAAACATCAAATGGTTACGTAGATCAAAAGCTATAATAAATACATGGTTCATACATATACGGCTACCGAATGAATGTTGAAATAAGAAAACCCTATAAATTTGTAACGTCTTTCATCTCATTGCGTATGTGTTCTACTATTTTTAGGTTGATACATCACATATGTTGACATTATATGTTGTTTGTCATCGATTCCATAGTTTGACTCAAAAGGAACCACGTAACCGTAGATATAGTACAATAGCTACACGTATAATAAAAGGATACGATTGATTTCAATTAGGCCATGAAATTTAATATATTATAAAGGAATTTTTCATTCTTTTGACAAATACTAAATAGGAACTTTCAAAAATTGGAATTTGACCATAAACTTCAATTTTCAAATCAAATTCTCAAAAAGGTCATTGCTAAAAACCTACAAAATACTTTTTAGAAAAACGGTCACTTTGATGTTCATTAACTGTAAAAAAATTCCATACTATTAAAACAATGAACAGTCATACTATTATATAGTAAAATTATTAGTTTGTTTAACTATTTATTATGTATATTTATAATATCTTTACAGTTATATAATACGTGTAAAACATAAATTGAATATAATTGTAAATTATTATATATATTTATTCCTTAAGCATTACTACTATTATATAGTAAAATTATTAGTTTGTTTAACTATTTATTATGTATATTTATAATATCTTTATAGTTATATAATACGTGTAAAACATAAATTGTGGGCCCTAAGAAGTTAGAGTTCTTGAGCGGCCGCCCATTTCATCCACCTTCGAAAACGACCTTACATAATAATAGCAAGGTTGGAAATTTGTTTTGGTTAATTGGTTGATACAATTTAAGCCTAATCACTTACACATTACATGTACATAAATCCATTTACTATTTATCTAAACAAGTTGGCAGGTTAAATTTGCTACACAGGTTAGTGGGTGACCTATTTACTCCATATAACCCATTGAAACTTTAACTATTGTTGTTGTTGTGGGAAATTATGAATAACTTGTGTTCTACAGTTTTTTAAGGCATTAAAAGAAGTAAATGAAGGAAATTGAAAAAGAATATTAGATTCGATTCTTTAAAGAAATGAGTGAATATCAAAAGAAACTAAAGTCTAACATATCAAATGATAAAAGTACCTTATTTTTTAAACTATAAAAACTTTTAAATATGAATATAATTGTAAATAAATAAACTTTTTCCATTTTTCCTATTTAGTTTTCAACTTAACAACACAAACCCTTATTAATATCTTATTTCTTTTCTTCTTCATATTTTTCAACTCAAGAACATCTTTCTTTTTTCTTTTCTCCCTTTTCACTTTCTTTTTTTAATCAAAAACTCGAGAATGCAATGTAAAACTAAAACTATATACGCACAATTGCAACATCCTTTCAGAAGCGATGTTACGACCCTTCAGTCTCATCTACTTAGCAACCTATACAAGATTGACAAAATCTTACAATCAAGATCAAGGTTTTGATAAATAATAACCACAAATAAATAAAAAGAAAAGTCGAATCAAAAGGCTTGTGTCTCAATGATACCACATATGTGAGAATGATTCTCAATCAAATAGTTATGGGTTCAAATCCTACTTAAAACATTGTAAATTTATTTATGATATAAATTTTGTGTGATAGTTATAGGGCGTTTTGATAAGCTTATTTAGCCGGCTTATGGACTTATTTGATTTTGGAAAAGCCGATAAACTCACTTGTTAGAGCTTATTAACTTTAGGTCATAAGCTTCAATAATGAGCTTTTTGGATTTTCCAAAGTCAAATAAGCGTATAAGCCGGCTAAATAAGCTGATCCAATCACCGATTTAATGTACTTGCTTTTAAAAAAAAAAAAAAAAAAAGAAAAGAAAAAAGTGAAAATACACATTAATTACACAAAGGAGGTCCCCATTAGAATAACCACAAAGCTACAAGGGCTACATATACAACTTACCCAACACTACACTCTTCCATTTCTTTTCTTTTCTTTCATAAAGACACAAACCCAACCCCCCTTCTCCGCCACTTTTCACTCTCTCTCTAAACCCACTTCAAATTCTTTCACTACATTTTCATCACTCAAATAATCTCTTATTAAATTTATATAAACAGATCTATCATGAAACCATCTTATCGTTAGGTATATATATATATAAACACCTTTTAATGTACTACATTTTTATCTTATCTCATTCTAGGGTTTTATTTTTTGTACTAACTACTTTTTACTTTAACTTTGTTGCAGGAGCGTCTAGATCTGAAGTGTTTTACTCATCTTTTATTAATTTCTCAGGTTTATTTTATTATTAATTATTTTATTTGTTTTTAATAAGTTGTTGAAATTGTTTATTATGTAATTTAATGTAATGTAATGCTAGTCTTATTTTAATTTTATTAATCCTGGATTCTAGGGTTTGCTAATATTTAGGCTTTTATATTCTGTTATTGTTTTATATTTTATTTTTTAAGTAAATTATTAAAATATTTAATATTCTTATAAGTAGTATTTATACTACTTGGTAAATACAAGGCCTAGGTAAGATGGGCCTGTTTAGCCCATAACACAATAATCACTTGGCCCGAATATGATGACAGCCACATAGAGCAAGAAAGGGATACACCAGTACATCAAAACTCTTATATATTTTTACTTTTTATTTATTTATTTAACTTTTTTACACGACTTTGGTACGATAGAAATAACCGAAGAAATATATATGAGCATTCCCGAGAAAGTATCATCAATTGTCGAATGAATAATTCAAAAGATTGGACAAACTTTTCTGTTCAAGTCTAGTACCAACTCTTTGACAATACATTGATACTAGACTGGGGGGACATGATGAGGTATGTTCTCCTCCGGATACTCCGGAAGAGATAATCACAATTAACTCCAAATGTTTCTAAGATAAAACTACTCCAGGATGAGGCATTGTCTGCCCAGGAGAGCTGTCTGCTCAGGAGAGCTGTCTGCTCGGGAGATCAATGCCTGCATCGGAGCTAGTACACTGGCCGTCAGAGCTAGTACACTGGCAACTGACATACGTAGTACGAATAGCACAGACGCTTGGTCCATGATATCCTCCAATTTTATAAAACATATAGATGTTAATATTAGTTTGGTTTAAAATATTCTTGAGGCCCATACAAAATGTCAAAACAAATAGCGTTACTATTGAGAAAACTCTTTTTACGTCCTTATATTTTCATTTTCTTGTATTTAAAGTTTTAAACAAGTCATCTCACAACATAACATATATATTGGCATCACAATTAAAGATTCTGAATGCTGTAACTACTCAATTCTCATGATTTTATTTTAACCATGCAATAATTTTCTTGTATAGTTGAAATATTTTTATTAAAATTATAATTCGTTTAAGTTTGAACATCGTAGTATATATTTTGGCCCTCCCGGATGATAAATCTTAGCTCCGTCACTGGTTAGAGAAGTGAAAGATGAATTGGTTATATACAAAAGTGAACGTGAATTATACGTTTCTAGAATAGTATTACGTTCTGGATACATTATCGCAAGAGGAGCTCATTATGCAAATTAAATTTGAACCCCTCTAGTTATAGTGAATCCCGAATTAATATATTTTCTTAGGTTTTTAATATTAAAAAGTGAAACATTGATCACCACGGTCCACGACTAACGCCGTCTAAAGGATCTTTGGATTTACCTTATAATCCAAACCGTTGTCCGTACTCATTTTCAATTGAATACTTATGTTCTTCATTGATATATCGAACACAAATCAACAATATCACTTTAAACAGTAAGGGAATTTATTCAAATCTTTTCTCAATGTAATGGAAAATTTCTTTATTTCAACTATTAATATGCTATCAAATAAAACCGCCTCCAACAATTATTTAAGATCACATACATGTTTTATAACAGGTTATTATTAGCCCACGAAGCTCAGTGATCGAAACCCATCCTTGAGCGATTGTGCATTGTTTCATGTTGGTTAAGTGGTATAAGATCTTAAGTTATTACTATATATATAATTTCCCGTCATGAACGACGTCGTTCAACATTGTGGGCTCCCGCATTTTTTTGGGCTACCTGTCCTACCACTACTGATCCATCACCTCTGGTCCGGTTTGGTCCAAATCCATCTTATATGATAATCAAGAAGACGCTAGAATCTCACCGCCTTCCATAACATTTCAGCGTCTTCCAAATCACACAATACCATCACTTTCCTTATTCAATTTTCAGTCGATGGTGAGGTCTGGAATGGAATTCGATGAGGAAAACATGGGTTTTGATTCCAAACGAGTTTTTTTAAACTCAGATATGAAGTTAAACATCAGATTGATTGGTGCTAAAAATTCGATTCCAAGTTGCGCTGTCATAAGAGCTACTAGGTAACAATCAGTCATTGTAAAGGTTTCTGATTTTGGTGGTGATATTTTTATTTTTTACGGAGTATTTTTTTTGGTTACAGGGTTTGTCAGCAGATTTTTGTTGTGCAGAAGAGCATGTGTGGAGAAGGTTGCGAATTTGAGTCGGGCGTGCGGAATAACGGTAATTGCTTATTGTGATTTTTTTATTTTTTATTTTTATTATTATTATTTTTTTGGGTGATCATGCCGGTTATAGTTCAAGTAATGAATTTGGAGAAACAGGTTGCAAATTGGGATAGGGTTTCTTTGGTCTAATAGTATTTCCTTATTTGAGATTAACTTTATGTAAATTTTTAGCATTTTGTTGCATGAATGATTGTGAGAAGTGATAAACCAGTAGGAGATTGAATTGTATAATCGGTTTACAATTCGAAACATTGAAGTTGATCTAAAATCATTCATGATGCTAGCAAATTATAAAGTTCTTAACTTTGTATATAATAGTTTGCGTTATGCTAATTCTTTGTAACGTGATGTTACAGATACTAATGAAACGCCAAAGAAGGAATATGTTTCCCAGCGTGCTAGCGACTATCGAATGATTAGAATCATTCAACTACTCGGGGTAAGCGGTCTCATTAATTTTTATGTTTTTGGACTACTACATACTAGATATAATACTGGATATAGATGATGGTTTTAGTTATACCAGTCCTTTCCAATCTGCTATGCTATTGTCAAGTCCTTTCCAATCAGCTATGCTATTGTCACAGGTATTAACAAAGGGCTAAAAAATGTTAACGCCTGTTCGTGACGGTTGTTGCTACCGAATAAGAGGCTTTTTTTAGGTCAGTTATTGATATATATGCAGATAATGTACTTTTCTTTACCAATGAATTAGCTGTGGTTGTCCTGAGTTAATATCGATACAAGTTCACCGTTAAGTGGTCGAGCCTAAAATCAGTATATATACACGTATGCAGACTTTTTTTTTGGTTTAGGTATTCGATAGTTTTTACTGCGTATTTGTTAACCAGAGTAACCGACTTTGTACAGACATCTAGAATTCACGAGACAGTGTCACCGCCTCTGTGATTCTTATCTTCAAGCCAGCAAACATAAACTTTGATTCAAAGATCCAGAGGAACATAAGGATCTTTAATTGTTCGTGATTACCAGTAAGCTGTACAGATTCTTTGCACCTTTTCTTGATGCGGTTTGATCTTCGAGTCCGTCTTTGCACCTTTTCTTTTAAATTGTCATCTAGAAAATGTATAAAAAATCCAACAGCGAAGGTAAAACCAAACTGATATATAAAAAGTCCTAGCCAGTTAATAAGCTTAAAAATAAGTCCTTATTTCTTTTCATTGCACATTGTTAGTTTAAGCTGATATATTAATCTGATGCCGATATTTGGTTGTCGTTATATTTTGATGATAATTAGTTAACTGTTTGGGTCTAAATACTGGAAATGATTACATAGAGAATGTAAAGCTAGCTGCATATGGGGTTGTTTGGGATTGCTTATTTTTTCCTCTTATTGACTGCAAAACATGTGCTATATTGACACGTCATTATAAACTTATTCGATAAATTTAGTGTGTAGCAAAGATAGTAATGGTACAAGGTCTAGAAATGTATTTTCAAATAGTTATACAAGTATGGTTAGCTATTGCTTTTTGCCAAGACCATGTATTCTTTTGTTTATCAGAATACTTTATAGGCTATATTGATGTACTTCGCTGAAAAGGGCCTACTGTGGCAACTAATATAATAAGCTGTTATTTAACCATAAGCTTAATAGATGTATTCACATGTCATTATAAACCTGTTTAATAAATTTAGTGTGTAGAAAAGATAATAATGGTACAAAGTCTTGAAATGTGTTTTCAAATAGTTATATAAGTTTGGTTAGCCATTTGCTTTTTGCCTAGATCAAGATATGATTCAGCGCGTTCATATATTTGAGGCTCTTTGGCAAAGAGGGACGATTTCTTTTCCTGATTATAACTTCTGAAATTATTTTGGCTAGGAGTTCGCTGAGCGGCTGCAAACTTTCTGCAAATGTTGAAAGATATGCTCATTTTCATATCAAATTAGATCCAAGTAGAGAAGGTAAAGGAGTTTGAAGTAGAGGAGGTAAAAGAGGAGGATATGACAAATCTGATGCAGGGTGCGTCATACGAGTATTAAAACCAGTGTTTTAAAACCCGGTTCGACCCGGCCGGTTGAACCGTGAACCGGAGTGCTAGCCGGTCCATTGTAAACCGGGTTTTTGCAGCAGTTTAAACCGGATTAAACCGCCGGGTTTTGGTCGACCCGGGTCAAACCGCCGGACCGGAAACCGGACGGTTCAATATATATGGAAGGAAAAGAGCAGGAACTATGTAACTGGATGATAAAATATATAGGACATGTTGGCTATGTAGCTGAACCATACGCATAATCTTATTAAAGATCGTCCGGCTCCGATTTCTTGTACGTCGGCGAAGAGTAATATGTTTCAGTGATGGTGACTGAAAATGATGATTAGATGGTGTGAAAGAGTTTGGGTTTTGTGACCTTTCTTTAGTTAAAACAATGGAGAGGGTTTGGGTTTTGTGATCTTTGCTTTGGTTAATTCAATGGAAGAATGAGAGAAAAAAAAAATAGTACATACAGTACTGAAGTTTGAGGGGATGACAAAATGGGCCTTGTGGCTGTGATATGACAATTTCTATACATATATACAAGTCCTTCGGTCCTTGTGCTGTCCTTTTAGTATTTTGGTACTATATATATATTTTTAATCTTAGAAACTAAGGTGCTTAACATTTTTCTTTGTATGCACTTCGAATAAAAAGTACACTTCTCTCTATGGTATAAAACCGGTTTGACCTGGCGGTTCAACCGGTTGAACCGGTGAACCGGTCATTTAATCGGGTCAACTAAAAACCCGGGTTTTAAAACATTGATTAAAACTGATGTATTTGGATAATTGGATGCATATAAGTACCAAGAATTCTACTTGGCAGAAGTTTATGCTTTTGGACGTTTGAATTATGAATCTCAAAATGGATTGTTGCATTTAGAAGTTAATACTTCATTCTTCAGATTACCAAGATTCCTTTGTGAGTTATGAACCCACACAAAAGCCAACCCACTTTTTACTTGAGAAAATACCGTGCAATAATCAACGACGTTAAACATTGCCCCGCCGCAAAGCGGCGGACCGTCGCCCATCTCGTTTTTATAAAAACATAGATAATAAATACGCAAATTTGATTTTGTTTCATTAATGATATTAAAACCACGTAGACATCTAACATCCAAATGTGTCATAACTACGCAAATTATATGAATACGCTTTAGTTGGATGCAGGATAATCCGTAGAGACAATAGTATCTACAAATATTAAAACAAAGAGATATCATCATGTTATAAAACTGATATTTAACATACTTCATATGCACACAAACATGTATCCGTTAATCAAGAAGCAGCCTTGAAAGATAAATGGTCTATGATGGCCATGCAAGTATATGCTATAGGTTGAATTACGGGTCACTAAATTTTTAGCTACCTTTAGTTCTTTTTTGATAAAAACTAATTCAACATTTAGTCCCACTTTGATTCAAGAAAGAAAAGGCTGCTAGCTAATAAGTCTATATATCTCATATGTGTGCGAGCTCATATAATGTTTACCAATTGGGATTCTTACGTACCTGAATATAAGATTTAGTCATGCTATAATTATAATCACAATTTGTAAATTCACATAACTTTAAACTCTTTTTTAATTTATGGTCACCTCCAAATATTTTGAAACTAAGATTAATTAATGATCAATTCCATAACAAAAAGGATGAGAAAACAATCTCTCCAACAAGCAATGTCTAAAACACATTATAAGAAATTCTCAAGTAAATAAGCAATGGATTGAATACATTTTTTTTTAATCAATTAGTCAAAACTCAAAAGGTTTTATGATATATTTTCATCCAACGTAAAACTCATGATGCATACATCATACATGTACATACACACCAACATTTTCCACAACTGTTTAATAAGAATAAGTCAAAGTAAATTAAAATGAAACCTCGTTACTCGAATCAATTTATGACCATTAGTTGGCCCAACAGCTGACAGTTTGAAGTTTGAAACCCACCCTCGAACAAGATTTTATATCAAACTAGCGTCTTCTTCATCACCATATAACTGGTTCGATTTGGATCACACCGGGACCGGAGGCAATGGATCAGTGGTAGGCCAGGTAGCCCAAGAAAATGGCGGGAGCCCAGCGTCAATACGACATCGGATTTGATGGTGTATTATATATATAGTAATGTTACATGTTAGTTCTAATGAAAAGGTATTGAGACAAGACAACCTCATCTACAAATGTTAAAACAAAGAGACCCCGTCATATTTCAAAGTTGAAATTTTGCAAAATGGAGTTTTTATTAGCCTAGCATATTAGGCCCATGGCCACTTTATTATTTTCTTTGTATGGGCTTGTAGCCCAGTTTGACACCTGACTCATAGTATTTAGGGTCCGTTTGGTTTATAAGTGAGTTTAGATTAGGATTTGGATTTTGTATAGAATTTGGATTTAAAGTGGGTTTAAGAGAGAGAAATTATATTTATTTAGAAATATTTTATAATAAATTTTAAATACAAAAGTTGATTTTAATACTAAAAATATGGAATGACATAAAGAGGGACCATATAAATAGAGAGAAAAAAGAAAAAGGGCTCACCAAAATAAGCCAAACCACCCCAATACGCACCTAAGTAGTATACTATCACATTTTTATTCCATCTATCATTCCCCCTATAAAAAAAGCCAACCAAACAATTGATTATGGTCTTTTCAAGGTAAAACCTAAACCAAAGTGCCATACCAAACGGCACCTTAATATTTATGTTTGATTTAGGATGAATGAAAGATTGATGGGGATAATAATTCTATCAGGCTGAACACACCGGTAACCACACTCGACTCCAAATCATCTTTCTATCTCCGGCGACATGATGACGACCAAATTGCCATAGTGGTAAAGTTTAAAAAAAAGAGATTTTTTTATTTATTTTTTTTATTTTTTTATTATTATTATTTTTTGTATGTATGTGTGTGTGTTCAGCCTTATGGTATCGAGCTAAAAGATCCCTACAAACCTTTTGCTAAAAACCCTTCACCTAAAACAGCCGCATATTATTATTACCATTTTTTTTCTATCTTTGCATGCTTCTGCGAACCATATCACGATTCATTAAATGCATCTCCTTGTTTAATTTTGCTTGCTGCCTTTATTTAAGGCTTATTAAATTTAATCTTTGCTGCAATTTTTTTAATCGTTCTTGCATGCCACCCGCTTTTCTTTTTGCTTAGTTATTAAATTGCATCATTGACATTAATCAAAACAGTGGCGAAGCTAGAAAATTTTCAGTGAGGGGTCGGGATCTAATTTTTTTTTCCCTAACGCTATTTTTCAGGTAATACCGAAATTTTGGGGGGTCGAAACCGAATATACCGAAATTTTTCTACACGAAAACTATATACCCCCTACATCGAAAAAAAAATTTCGGGGGGTCGAGCGCCCCCCGGCCCCTTTGTAGCTGCGCCACTGAATCAAAATAACCTAAAGGGCCGTTTGGTTTGGGAATATTGGGGGATACTGGGGGCATTTGCATTTTAATTGCCCCCAAATATCGTGTTTGGTTGACAATTTGGAGGAATTTTCAATTCTACGAATTGCCCAAATGGAGAGAATTAAAATGCCTTCAAAAAGTGAGGAATTTTAATGTACTTGGAAATTTTCTTTATAATTTTTTTTTTCTTATTGTTTTTTATAAACTTTTAAATAGAATATTTATGGAAAAAAAAAATTTATAAACTTTTTTTTGTAAATTTTTTTTATAAACTTTTTTTAAATTTTTTTATAAACCTTTTTTATAGACTTTTTTTTTATAATTTTTTATAAATTTTTTATTAACTTTTTTTTATAAATTTTTTATAAACTTTTTTATAGTTTTTTTATAAACTTTTTTTTATAAATTTTTTATTAACTTTTTTTTTTATAGATTTTTTATAAACTTTTTTTATAAATTTTTTGTAAACTTTTTTTTATAATTTTTTTATAAAATTTTTTTATAAATTTTTTATAAAATTTTTTTATAAATTTTTTATAAAATTTTTCTAAAATTTTTTTATAATTTTTTTTTATAAACTTTTTATAAATTTTTTATAAAATTTTTTTATTAATTTTTTATATATTATATATAAACTTTTTTTATAAATTTTTATTAACCTTTTTATAAATTTTTTATAAACTTTTTATATATTTTTTTTATAAATTTTTTTTTAAAATTTTTTTCTAAACTTTTAAATAGAATATTTATGAAATTTATATTAAAAAAATAAAAAAAATATTTATAATTTTCTGTCAACCAAACGTGACCAGATATTTTAAATTCCGGAATTTTAAATTCTCATAATTCCGGAATTTAAAATTCCGAAATTTCAAATTCTCCAACCAAACGCCCCCTAAGTCCACTACACGAACTACCACTCAGAACTAGGGGTGTTCTTCGGTTCGGTTTTCGGGTTATTCGGTTAAGTCGGTTCGGTTAATTCGATTAAAGGTTTTTTTAGGGTAAAACCGTAAACCAAACCAAACCGAATTCAAATTCGGTTTTCGGTTCGGTTTGGTTGAATTCTAGTTCGGTTTGGTTTGGTTCAGTTTTCGGTTTAATCCGAATTACACACTTTATTTAAAAAAGAAGAAAAATATACAAATATATTTAGCAAAAAAGTTATTTCAAACATAAAAAGTATTTTTTAATATTAGGATAAAATTTTATTGTTATGTATATATATATAAATATAAATATAAATATATATATATAACATTTTATTGATTTTTTATATATATAAATATATAAAAAATATATAATTTTATATGAATTCGGTTTTCGGTTTTGATTACCAAAACCATAACCAAACCGAGAACCGAATTAAAAGTTCGGTTTGGTTCGGTTTTGGCAAATTCGGTTCGGTTACTAGTTTGGTTCGTTTATTTTCGGTTCGGTTCGGTTTCGGTTTTCGATTTATTTAGATTTTTCGATTTTTCTGCTCACCCCTACTCAGAACCACAGTCACAATCCTATGGCCCAACAAGTGTTTTCATACTCCCAAGTCCAATTGCTAGTTTGCCTAGTGTGCCATATGTTAGCCCAGTGNACACACTTTATTTAAAAAAGAAGAAAAATATACAAATATATTTAGCAAAAAAGTTATTTCAAACATAAAAAGTATTTTTTAATATTAGGATAAAATTTTATTGTTATTTATATATATATAAATATAAATATATATAACATTTTATTGATCTTTTTATATATATAAATATATAAAAAATATATAATTTTATATGAATTCGGTTTTCGGTTTTGATTACCAAAACCATAACCAAACCGAGAACCGAATTAAAAGTTCGGTTTGGTTCGGTTTTGGCAAATTCGGTTCGGTTACTAGTTTGGTTCGTTTATTTTCGGTTCGGTTCGATTTCGGTTTTCAGTTTATTTAGATTTTTCGATTTTTCTGCTCACCCCTACTCAGAACCACAGTCACAATCCTATGGCCCAACAAGTGTTTTCATACTCCCAAGTCCAATTGCTAGTTTGCCTAGTGTGCCATATGTTAGCCCAGTGTACCCCCCAACCAACCCAATAAAGTATATCGCACGAGTCCAAATGACTAGTATAATATAGTAAATGCATGTAAAAACGTGTATAAAAAAGTAAATAAAGACATATAAAAAAACGTGTATAAAACCATTTATAAAAACATTTATAAAATTGTGCGTATAAAAACGTGTATAAAAGCGTATATAAAAACATAAATAAAGAAGTATATAAAAAGAACGTTGCAAATGTTGCAAACAATCGTTGGTGTAAAGGACTAATATTGCAAATGATTGTTAGTATAAAGGACTAAAGTTGTTACTTGATGACTGGACTTAACTAACGGAACTAATGTCGTTACCAAAATGGACTGAAAGTGGAACGAAAATATCACTTTTGGACTGAATATGAAACTTTTGGAAAACTTGTACCAAAAGTGAATTACTCAGCAAACCACAAGGACCAAAAATGTAGTTAACTGTAATAGTAACTAGTTAGTTTGCTTTCATGATATGTTAACCAACTACGGAGTATAAAAAAAAACTTAAAAAAGTCATCATATCACACGAGTGGATGAAAAAATAGTCAAACACTGCAACTCAAAATATATACAGTGTTACTCTCGAGAAAGAAGAAAAGAAGAGAAAACAAAACATGCTCAATAATAATGACTTCAAAATCTGTTTTTTAGTAGATCATATAAAAAAAAAAAAAAAAAAAAAAATGAAGAAATCCAAGCGAGCCAAGGCTTCAAAATGCGAAAATGTGGTCGACTTCATCAGCAACATGCCAGACCCTATTCTTCACTTGATCCTTTCATGTCTTCCAACAACCGAAGACGTAGTTCGAACCAGCATTTTATCAACTCGATGGAGGTATTTATGGACTTCAGTTTCATCACTAGACATAGATTGTTCTCGAGGCAAAAAAAGATTTAAAAAGATAATGTTTAAAGAGTTTGTAAACTCGGTCTTATTAAACAAGACCCTAGATTTGGTTAGTTTCCGTTTATGTTGTTTAAATCACTACGATGTTTCTACGGTAACACAATGGATTCAGGAAGCCATAATGCGCAACGTCAAGTCACTTGACTTAATGTTTTCCCCTAGAGTTAAGTTTGGGGTCATTTCGGCTGTTCCCACGCCCTTTTATCTCGTGACTGTTGATTCCTTGGAGGTATTAAGGTTGTGTTTGTATGGACATTCTTTGCGTGCTTCTGATGGTACAAGGTTTCGGGCACTTAGGGTTCTTGAGCTGAACCAGGTAGATTGTTTCGACGTGGATTTAGTAGAACAGTGTCTTGAGAAGTCTCCATTACTCGAGGAGTTAAGTTTGATAGACTGTTTGATAAAAATAGTTGACCCTGTTTGTATTTCATCTCCTAAGCTTAAGTCTTTGATAATTCGTAACTGGAAAAATGTTGTTTATAAATGTGAAAGATTTTGGTGTGGCCTTGAGATTTCTTGCCCTGAACTCCTGTTTTTTGAGTATGTTGGCCGTAAAGGTGAATTCATTCTTAAAAACGTCGATTCCTTGAAGAAAACGTTGATTTTCCCTGAAGACACGTTACAGCAAAAAGTATCTCCTAGATTGGGCAAAGCCATGTGCAAGTTGTTAGCTGGAATTTCTCATGTAGAATCTTTGTCGCTCAACCTTTATTTCATTCGGGTACATACTTATTCTTTGTTTTTGTTACTAATCCCCACCACACTTGCAAAAGTATTAATTTTTTTAAAGTTGTTTTATTTATACTATAAGAGCTAGCGGTAAGGTAACGTGAGGGGTGAGTTAAGTTTAACTTTGCAAAAAAAATGGGTGAGTTACCTTACCGGCATTGAAAGTCAAAAGAAGGTTAAAAGTGGTGCGTTAAAACCTTAACATGTGTTAAGTTTGGAAGTTGGCTAAAAAAAAAATCATCCCACCCCCCTCTAACGGGGTTGAAATTGAAAATACTAATTGAGGTGAAGGTGAGTTATAGGTGAGTTATGCTACTGGGGTGGAAAGTCAAGAGTTAAGGTTAAAAGATAAAAGCTGATGTGGCGCTGACGTGTCAGTGCGTTAAGTTTTAACCTGGGGTCACCTTACCGAGTGCTCTAACCGGGATTGGCAATCAAGGTTCCCACACAAGCTTCTACCATTTCTGTACATTTGTGACTTATACGAAAAAGGATATGTCGAAGGTAGTGTTTAAATAACATTTCTTTTACTTTTTCAGACAGAAGTTTGTGTGGGAACTTTGATTGCTCCTTGATTGTCAATCCCGGTTCCCATATCTTTTTTCATCAAAGTCACAAAGGTACAGAAATGGCAGAAGCTTGTGTGGGAACCTTGATTGCCAATCCCGGTTATAGTATAAATAAAACAAGTTTTAAAAAATTACAGTAGTACTTTTGCAAGTGCAGTGGGGATTAGTAGCAGTTCTACAAAAAATTTATTTATGCACAGCTTTTTCATTTTTGTCCTGCATATGCAAAAAACTTTGTAGAGTGAGGCTGTGTAAGCATGAGTCAACTTTAAACTTTCAAATTACGGCATACTATTTGTGGAGAAATTGTTGGCGGATTGTGTGAAATTTAGCCTTGAATTTGCGAAAAGGGGTAAAGATTGCAGTTATTAAAGGATGGATGTAATGTTTGTTATTTACATGATTCATGATAGGTTTCTCAATCTTTATTTTTCCATTTCTGAATTTTTACTCATAATATAGTATCTGAAAAAAAAAAAAGAAAAAAGAAAAATGATGTTTGAAGATGTTTGAAAGTATTACGTGGAAGGTCCTTAATCTGTGGTCGGTAGTGAGTAAATGTAGAGGGTGCAGAGACTTTTTCTGAATGTGATTGTATCAAAGCATAGCTTGTATCATACATTAAAATACTTGTGTGTGAAACGTACCTCCTTAAACAGAACCTGCGGTTATTTCTTGATGTACCACTTGCTATGCTTCAGCTCACAAGTTAACGGTCTAATTAACTAATAATTTATGAGATTATGATAACTCTTTTCGTGCTCTATGAACTTTTTTTTNGTATAAATAAAACAAGTTTTAAAAAATTACAGTAGTACTTTTGCAAGTGCAGTGGGGATTAGTAGCAGTTCTACAAAAAATTTATTTATGCACAGCTTTTTCATTTTTGTCCTGCATATGCAAAAAACTTTGTAGAGTGAGGCTGTGTAAGCATGAGTCAACTTTAAACTTTCAAATTACGGCATACTATTTGTGGAGAAATTGTTGGCGGATTGTGTGAAATTTAGCCTTGAATTTGCGAAAAGGGGTAAAGATTGCAGTTATTAAAGGATGGATGTAATGTTTGTTATTTACATGATTCATGATAGGTTTCTCAATCTTTATTTTTCCATTTCTGAATTTTTACTCATAATATAGTATCTGAAAAAAAAAAAAGAAAAAAGAAAAATGATGTTTGAAGATGTTTGAAAGTATTACGTGGAAGGTCCTTAATCTGTGGTCGGTAGTGAGTAAATGTAGAGGGTGCAGAGACTTTTTCTGAATGTGATTGTATCAAAGCATAGCTTGTATCATACATTAAAATACTTGTGTGTGAAACGTACCTCCTTAAACAGAACCTGCGGTTATTTCTTGATGTACCACTTGCTATGCTTCAGCTCACAAGTTAACGGTCTAATTAACTAATAATTTATGAGATTATGATAACTCTTTTCGTGCTCTATGAACTTTTTTTTAAGGGTTTTAGTTGACACCAAAGATGCATGGAGCATGGTTTACAATGACCAGTAGCTTCTCTTTGATTACCTACATGCTACAATGCTGAGTGGTTTCTGTTTGAGTACCTACATGAAATTTTATTGTGTGTTGAAGCTAGAATTTCACCACAAATAACAATTTCAAATCTTCATTGCTTTCATCATAATAGTGTATTGAAGCTATAATTTCACCACAAATAACAATTTCAAATCTTCATTGCTTTCATCATAATAGTGTATTGATGCTGCACGTGATCCGGATAGAAATTTTCCTGCATCATTTCCTAATCTAAAGAAGTTGGAAGGTAACCACAACAGTTGATGCCTTCACCATGAATGTGCTCATCCGCATCCTATTATGTTCTCCAAATCTGGAGTCTCTCAATTTGATCATTCAAAAGGTTGTTTTCTTAGTCATAAATACTAATATCTTTTTGTATCATAATATTGAAGTTCCACGGCTTACTTTCACATATTTCTTGGTGTACTTTGTACTTTTGAATTTTGATTCTTTACTTAACCTTATATTTAAAAACGCAAGTGTGTGTGAACGAAAGAGACTTGGCCGCACAGCATCTGAGAGAGTTGTACTTTTGATTCTTGACTTAACCTTATATTTAAAAACGCAAGTGTGTGTGAACGAAAGAGACTTGGCCGCACAGCATCTGAGAGAGGATTTTGAAAAACCCCGTGAGTTATAGGTATGAAAGCAAAACGGGTACACTTTTTGGATGGGTCGGCGGAGTTTGCCAACATTTTTTGGTCCATATTTAAAATTTTTGATATTTTTAAATATAGATATGATTGCAAAAGTTATTATTGAAATAACAAAGCTGATCTTTTGAATGAAGATTAGGGGATTTTAAACACTTGATTATACTTTAGAAACTTGGAAACTGACGTCCTTTTGATCCTAACCGAAATAACAATCCTAACCATAATTCGGTTATTAGGTTTCTAACTTAACACTTTTGGTCCTTTAAGTTTTAACTAATATAATAACGAGCATAAGATAAAGATTATCGGGTCACATTTTAGTTGACACCAAAGATGCATGGAGCATGGTTTACAATGACCAGTAGCTTCTCTTTGATTACCTACATGCTACAATGCTGAGTGGTTTCTGTTTGAGTACCTACATGAAATTTTATTGTGTGTTGAAGCTAGAATTTCACCACAAATAACAATTTCAAATCTTCATTGCTTTCATCATAATAGTGCATTGAAGCTATAATTTCACCACAAATAACAATTTCAAATCTTCATTGCTTTCATCATAATAGTGTATTGATGCTGCATGTGATCCGGATAGAAATTTTCCTGCATCATTTCCTAATCTAAAGAAGTTGGAGGTAACCACAACAGTTGATGCCTTCACCATGAATGTGCTCATCCGCATCCTATTATGTTCTCCAAATCTGGAATCTCTCAATTTGATCATTCAAAAGGTTGTTTTCTTAGTCATAAATACTAATATCTTTTTGTATCATAATATTGAAGTTCCACGGCTTACTTTCACATATTTCTTGGTGTACTTTGTACTTTTGAATTTTGATTCTTGACTTAACCTTATATTTAAAAACGCAAGTGTGTGTGAACGAAAGAGACTTGGCCGCACAGCATCTGAGAGAGTTGTACTTTTGATTCTTGACTTAACCTTATATTTAAAAACGCAAGTGTGTGTGAACGAAAGAGACTTGGCCGCACAGCATCTGAGAGAGGATTTTGAAAAACCCCGTGAGTTATAGGTATGAAAGCAAAACGGGTACACTTTTTGGATGGGTCGGCGGAGTTTGCCAACATTTTTTGGTCCATATTTAAAATTTTTGATATTTTTAAATATAGATATGATTGCAAAAGTTATTATTGAAATAACAAAGCTGATCTTTTGAATGAAGATTAGGGGATTTTAAACACTTGATTATACTTTAGAAACTTGGAAACTCCTTGGCACGTTTTACACTAACTGTTTGACCCGTTATCACTAAGAACATTTGCCACATAGACCCGTTTTGAATTAAATGGGTAAAATTTCCACCTGTACATCGAAACCATAGACACATCCATGAAACAGTTAATTTTTTGTAAGAAGAAGATTGAAATTGGGAACTTTAGGATATCCTTTACAAGATTCGACAACCTAAGTAAGCATAGTTTGACCTATAATATGTTTTTTCAAGTATTTTGAAAGGTTGTTCAGGTTTCTGCAACCTCAAGGCGAGGAACTTATGTCTTTGTTTATTGATATAGGAACACTTAATGACGGATTACTGGGTGTTAGATGAAGTTGAGACAAGAAGAATTTTAACTCGTCATCTAAAAAAGGTTGAGTTTCTAGAATTCAATGGAGAAAAGCTGAAGCTTGATATAGCCTGTTTCTTACTGGAGCAAGGAAATTTATTGGAGGAAATGGTTTTTAGATGGGATTATGAATACCATGAGAAGGCAAAGAAGGCAGTGAATAAAATGTCAAAACTCAACAAGGCTTCTTCAACTGTGAAACTGATCTCTGTTCTCTAGAACTGATGAGATAAACTTTGTGTTAAACTATCACTATCACTATCACTGTCACCATCATGTACTTACGTTGTCATGTTGTGTGGTAGCTAGAGATCTCATGTAAGTGCTTTTGGATATGGACTTTGTAATACCCTAACTTCATGTTAACTTAATTTTCTGTATTAATTTGCATTGGCTTGGTCTGAGTAAATGACTATTAGATTTGGCAAAATGGGTGAGTAGGGCAATGGATTAAAATGAGTTTGGGTCAAAACAGTTTTAAGTTGTTAGTGAATATTTGTAAGTTTGATTCATTATCCATTTCCAGCCTATATCTTTTTGGCACCTTGTTTTTGATTGCTGAAATATCTTTCATTTCATGATAATGAACATCGCACTAATTGAAAGACCTTGTCGATTACCATAATGGACCGAACATAGAGTTGGACAAAGCTTGCAAAATTATTGATAAGGCCATTTTATACATTCATTATCTCTTAAAACAGCTTTTAAGGATTACCTTCAACTCTTCAAGTTGTCTTCATATGAAGTGATGGCTAAGTTGTTATCAAGGTAGTTTTGTGGGTACTATTTCTGCCATGTCGGCATATCTTTACTGCAGTGAAGTTTAGAAGTGCTAAATTTTGTGCCATCAAAAGGATTTGGCTTAACTAGTTCTGCTTGGGTACCTATATCGGTTTAACGTACATATACCCCACATTAAGTAGATTTCCTTACGTAGATTCCACACTTCGTCTGTCGTGTCACTCTTGTGTGAGATTGTTACGTACATATACCCCACATAAGGAAATCTACTTAATGTGGGGTATATGCACGGTAATTAACAATCTCCTAATAGCTCATTGGACAGTTATTAACTTATTATACTTACAAAAAGGTATATTGTGAGATTGTTAGTTACCGTTCTTTAAAAAAAAAAAAAAAAAAAAAAAAAAAAAAAGGGTAGTTATTCCTAGTAGCTCATTGGACAGTTATTAACTTATTATACTTACAAAGTGCCCCACACAAAATAGATTAACTTTATTCTCTAAAAATTACATTAAATTTTTAATTGCGATACAATGAAAATGATTTCGCATAGAACTTGTCATATTGTTTCTTTACGTCGTTGAAATGAAAGTAAAATTATACAAAAACCCTGACCGTCAAATTGTGCATATTGTCATATTGTCTCTATCGGTCTTTCTTTGTCTTTTTAGCATTGTTACCGAAGACCCGAAGTCAAGGTCAACACAAGTCAAACCGCCAGGTCATCACCTTGACGACCATATACGGATTTTGGTAGCATCATTAAAGATTCAAAACTTCGCCTCATGGCTCACATTTGTCTTGACCATTAACCATGTGGACACTCCTTTACACCACCATCACAATCACAAAACATGTTATTGATAGACCTATCGGCTATCAGTAGCCCACCAAGACCAACAATATAAACTCATCCTGAAACTAGTTGATGTTAAATTCATAAATTGCTTAAAACGATGTCACGGTGTTGCTGGTGATAGTAGAGTACTCGACGAGAGATCATTCAATCGATTAAATTAAATCAGTTGGCCTATGATCAAGTAAAAAAAAAATACATCTGTCATATCAGGCCCGCTAAGCTCAATGACCGAAACTGAATCTCATCGATATTTAGTACTATAGTCAATTTGATATTGTTCAAAATAATGTCATTGTGTCGCATGCGAAGAGTACTAGAAGTATTATCTCAAATCCGAAAGCACTTGGTATCGAAACCCAATACGATACATCACTTCAAAAGATAACAACCAACTTACAAAAATGAACATAATGATGGTAGGTCAAAACTTCTTTATAGATCCAATTTTTACCATATAACCCATAAAGCAATCTTAGCCGTAAATCGTCAAGCTACAAAAAAAATACCATCACGACGAGAATTAAATTATCTTTCTATAGACATGCATTGTTATATACTTTCGACGAACTTTTTTTTTTGATGAATTTTTTTTTTTCAAATTTTCCGCCTAGAAAAATCATATATGATTTGATTTTAGCGAATCACTAGACGAGTACCCGTGCATAGCAACGGGATTTTATAGCGATAGTAGTTTATTAATAAAAAAAAGTTTATAGGTTATAAACGAAAAATAATAAAAGTTTTAAGATTTGAGAATTAAACATAATGTTTTGAAACCCGGTTCGACCCGGGTGGTTCAACCGGTTGAACCGTTCCGGTCGAAAAATAGGTCGATTTAAACCGGGTCAACTTGCTAGGTTGGGTCAAAAACGGGTCAAATTAAACTGNTAAATCATTGTACTTTTAAGTAGCGGATAATGTTTTGAAACCGGGATCGACCCGGGTGGTTCAACCGGTTGATCCGTTCGGTCGAAAAATGGGTCGATTTAAACCGGGTTAACTTGCTTGGTTGGGTCAGAAATGGGTCAAATTAAACTGTGTCAACCCGCCGGGTTTGAAGCGTCCCGGGTCAACCCGGTTTGTGTTTTAATTGGTTGTATTTAATTTGATAGATATGTTTTTAATTAGTTGTACAATGTGAATAAATCATTGTAATTTTAAGTAATGGGGTGTTTTAATAAGAGTATTAATTACATTTATTTTTTCTCTCTCATTTGACCATTTTTGAAAACTCAACATTTCTTGAAATTTCCACATTTCAAGTTTGACCATTTTTCCATTATAGGTAGTATAGATATATGATTTTTACAAATCATATATGATTTTTCTGGGCGGAAATTTTTTTTAAAAAAAGTTCGTCGAAAAAAAAAATTCGTTGAAAGTATATAACAATGCATATCTATAGAAAGATGATTTAATTCTCGTCGCGATGGTATTTTTTTTGTAGCTTGACGATTTACCGTTTGCAAGATATTTTGTTTTAAAAAAAAGGTGGAAAATAAAAATTGGTGGATATGATTGGTTTATTGGTTCTATGGCAAATATGAGATCTATATTGATCTCATCTCATGATGGTAGTCATTATTGAACTTACGTGCCTCGATACATTGGGGCAATAAGATTTTAAATATTAATGTTTAAACGATTTAGACATCTTTAACCAAAAAGTAAAGTTGGCAAACTAAGAAAGTGGAATATGGATTTAGACATCTTTTAACCAAAAAGACATGGAGTCATTTAATGGATTTAGACATCCCAGTTTTGAACTCTCTTGAGGATTGAGATAATTGGATTGTGTTTTGGCACGCTCTAAAGAAGTTTAAAGATCATGTGTATGTCATTTTTGGTGTGACGTGTTGGGTGTTATGGTGCTATCTAAATAATGTCACATTTTAACTCTCAATGTTTGAGGAAGTGTGACATTTTTTATAACATTTTTTTTTCCATTTTTTTGGCTTAAGTATAGAGATAAAAACTGTAGTAGTTAAAACGATTGGTTAAAATCGCCTTTGTAATTTGCTAGCTACTCGCTAGTTATTCTTTTTTATATAATCGATGTTAAAAAATAATAAAAGAATCAACCTATTGTTTTAGTTGTTGGACCTTTAATGTTATAGAAGAAAAGANTCATATATGATTTGTGATTCGTTAAACTCAAATCATATATGATTCTTACGAATCATATATGATTTTTAAAAATCATATATGATTCGTAAGAATCATATATGATTTGATTTTAGCGAATCATATATGATTTTTACAAATCATATATGATTTTTCTGGGCGGAAATTTTTTTTAAAAAAAGTTCGTCGAAAAAAAAAATTCGTCGAAAGTATATAACAATGCATATCTATAGAAAGATGATTTAATTCTCGTCGCGATGGTATTTTTTTTGTAGCTTGACGATTTACCGTTTGCAAGATATTTTGTTTTAAAAAAAAGGTGGAAAATAAAAATTGGTGGCTATGATTGGTTTATTGGTTTTATGGCAAATATGAGATCTATATTGATCTCATCTCATGATGGTAGTCATTATTGAACTTACGTGCCTCGATACATTGGGGCAATAAGATTTTAAATATTAATGTTTAAACGATTTAGACATCTTTAACCAAAAAGTAAAGTTGGCAAACTAAGAAAGTGGAATATGGATTTAGACATCTTTTAACCAAAAAGACATGGAGTCATTTAATGGATTTAGACATCCCAGTTTTGAACTCTCTTGAGGATTGAGATAATTGGATTGTGTTTTGGCACGCTCTAAAGAAGTTTAAAGATCATGTGTATGTCATTTTTGCTGTGACGTGTTGGGTGTTATAGTGCTATCTAAATAATGTCACATTTTAACTCTCAATGTTTGAGGAAGTGTGACATTTTTTATAACATTTTTTTTTCCATTTTTTTGGCTTAAGTATAGAGATAAAAACTGTAGTAGTTAAAACGATTGGTTAAAATCGCCTTTGTAATTTGCTAGCTACTCGCTAGTTATTCTTTTTTATATAATCGATGTTAAAAAATAATAAAAGAATCAACCTATTGTTTTAGTTGTTGGACCTTTAATGTTATAGAAGAAAAGATTAGGGTAGTTAAGTGTAGTTTTATTTATGTATTCTGTAAGTTTAGATAATAATCCGACCCATTGTATTGGGCTGGGTCATATAACCGTTTTATAGAATTGCAACGTTTAGAAAAATAGGTTTAACGTTTAGTGAATCGGTATGCCCCTTTGTTGGCATCGATTCATTAGTATAAATAAGGCAAGAATTCTGTAAACAATCATTTCATATCAATACGATTCAGTAAATATATCAGTTGTTAATTCTGTGTTTAAAGTTCTGCACTTTTGTTTCTATCGCAACACAACTACTCTAAACACCCCACAAAGAACCAGTTTCAATCAGAGGCAAGATTGCAACAATTGGCATCAGAGCCCAAGGCTAATCAATCCAGGGAAGAACGATTCTGGAATCAATCAAAAGCAAGATAGAAGAAAAATGATTTCTGTCTGGAAATCTATTTACCGAGCCAAAAGGAACAACACAGAAATTGATCAGAAGGAAGGATTTTGGAATTACGAATCAGGAAAAGCATCTCGAATCTGTGAAAGGAACGTACGTCTCCTGTTTTCCCTAATCGTCCGATTTTTCTTTTAATTCTTTCAACTTTTTTTTTTTACTTTTCTAATACTCCATATAAATTAGGAAAAGTTTTGTTAGTAAGATAGAAATTCCCATTAGCGAAAAACCCCGAGTGCTTAGAATAGCAAAGACCGATTTCCTTTTGGATTCATAGCAAGACAAACGAATTCTTCAAAAATTCGTTTTCACCAAATAGCAAGTTAAACCGAACCCTTTGTGGTTCATAGCAAGTCAAACCAAATCCTTTGTGATTCATAGCAAGTAGGCCTTGAAAACACAAATATTGATTAGCAAGTTGGTCAATATTTAGCAAATCTGGTTAGCAAGTTGGCCAGTAACAAAAGCAAGAGTTTTGATCTTTTGATCACAAAAGCAAGAACTTTTGATCTTTTCGATCAAACACAAAAATCAAGAAAATCAGAAACCATCTCGGTTCAGATTATAAGCAAACAAGCAAACATGGTAGAAGGAGACAAGAATGATAAAACATCGAAAAATACATCAGTTCGAGAACTAGNTTTGATCTTTTGATCACAAAAGCAAGAACTTTTGATCTTTTCGATCAAACACAAAAATCAAGAAAATCAGAAACCATCTCGGTTCAGATTATAAGCAAACAAGCAAACATGGTAGAAGGAGACAAGAATGATAAAACATCGAAAAATACATCAGTTCGAGAACTAGGAAATGTTTCACTACAATGTCCAAAATTGACCGAAACAAACTACACGACATGGGCATTGATGATGGAGACAATATTGAACGCATATGGCATATGCGAAACGATAGTTGCGAAAGACGGAATAGCAACAAATGAGAAGAAAGAAAACACATCAAAGGCAATAATCTTCCAATCACTGCCACAAGATGTTTTAATGTAAGTTGCACAATACTCGACTGCAAAGGAAGTATGGGACTCAATTAAAGTCAAGCATTTGGGAGCCGATCTTGTTCAAAAGGCACGACTACAAACCTTGAGAAGTGAACTAGAGACGCTAAGGATAAAACCAAACGAAAAAGTAAGTGACTATGGAGGAAAGTTAAGTAGTATAAAGGCCAAGTTTAGAGTACTTGGTGAAACTTTGGAAGATAAGGTGCTAGTAAGGAAACTACTTAACTCTGTTCCAAAGAAGTTTTTACCGATCGTGGCAACTATAGAACAATATCAAGACCTAGACGAAATGTCGTTTGAAGAAGCCATTGGAAGGTTAACAGCCTATGAAGAACGAATCAAGAGTCAAGACACACTAGAGGCAAATGATCAAGACAATCTTCTCATGGCAAGTTCAAACAACAAAACTTATGGTAAATGGCGAGGTAAAGATTTCAACAAAGAAGGCAAGGAAAGCATGAAATGGAAGAATAATTCGAATGCACACAAAACAAATACGAGTCAAGGAACTAAAGACAAAAGCAAGCTCAGATGTTATGAATGTGGTGAGCATGGACACTTTGCGAAAGAATGCACGAAATGGAAATACAACAAGCAAGAAGAGTCGCATCTCATCTATGACACTGATACTGAACCAACATTGCTGTAAAGACAAGTAAAGAAGACTCGATTGCAGTCTATAACATTAGGGGGTGAATGTTGGACCTTTAATGTTATAGAAGAAAAGATTAGGGTAGTTAAGTGTAGTTTTATTTATGTATTCTGTAAGTTTAGATAATAATCCGACCCATTGTATTGGGCTGGGTCATCTAACCGTTTTATAGAATTGCAACGTTTAGAAAAATGGGTATAACGTTTAGTGAATCGGTATGCCCCTTTGTTGGCATTGATTCATTAGTATAAATAGGGCAAGAATTCTGTAAACAATCATTCCATATCAATACGATTAAGTAAATATATCAGTTTTTAATTATGTGTTTAAACTTCTGCACTTTTGTTTCTATCGCAACACAACTACTCTAAACACACCACAAAGAACCAGTTTCAATCAGAGGCAAGATTGCAACATTAGTGAAATAGTACCTTTTCCTTTTTTATTTTTTATTTTATTTATTTATTTATTTTTTTTAACTGTCTCAACCTTTGTCCCACATAGAATAATGAGAGAAAACTTTCCCACCTTATCTATACTACTTATAATGGAGGAAGGACTCTCTCTCCAAAAAATTTCAGACTTACAACACTTTATGCATGGTGTACAACACTTTAATGCACAAAATTTTTAGACTTACATCACTTTAAGCATAGTGTACAACACTTTATGCATGGAGGCAAATTCAGACTAAAATTCTATCAATTCTACATTAATAGAATTAAAAACACCCCTACACTAAAAATTACAAGTATTTAAACATTATTTACAAGTACTTAAAGCACACATAAAACTTAAAAAAATACTAATCATCTAATACAATTAATACACTATTAAAAACACCATTCACCTAAAAATACAACAATTTAACCACAATGTACAATATAATTAAGCTTCCAAAAGAAAAATCTGAGAACCATCACCAAAACAAAAATTCGAGATCCAGTGACAATCGACATCCTACTTCAAACAAGAACGAAACAACCCGGTGTGTTGGCCCAATTTAATTTTTTTTGCCGTTTTATTTACATTGCCGTTATTTTTTTCTCCCAAATCCGTCTCACGTTAACATCAAATAACCACAACCCGTAGCACTTTTCAAACAACATCATATACTATCCTAATCGCACCCTCTCAAGACACAATCTAACCACACGAAGACTCGAAAAAAATAAAAAATAAAACAGAGATCTCAGTTTTATCTATGAGAAGTTCAACTTCTTTTAAAGTTTCGAAACTCATAAAGAAATAACCAAACAAATTTGTTTAATTATTTATTTCATTCGTTCATTGAAAAAAAACAAGAATAGAAGATCTAGGGTTGTTATTTAGTTTCAAGAACGGATCTTTAAAGATCTCTACAACCCATCATCGACCTTAGAAAACGGAAAAACAAAACAAAGGAAACTACCTTGGACCTTTGTTATAAAAGATCTTGAAGCCACTGGAACTTTGTTTGTCATTCGGTTAAGAAAGAAAGAANTATCCTAATCGCACCCTCTCAAGACACAATCTAACCACACGAAGACTCGAAAAAAATAGAAAATAAAACAGAGATCTCAGTTTTATCTATGAGAAGTTCAACTTCTTTTAAATTTTTGAAACTCATAAAGAAATAACCAAACAAATTTGTTTAATTATTTATTTCGTTCGTTCATTGAAAAAAAACAAGAATAGAAGATCTAGGGTTGTTATTTAGTTTCAAGAACGGATCTTTAAAGATCTCTACAACCCATCATCGACCTTAGAAAACGGAAAAACAAAACAAAGGAAACTACCTTGGACCTTTGTTATAAAAGATCTTGAAGCCACTGGAACTTTGTTTGTCATTCGGTTAAGAAAGAAAGAACCTATATCTGATGGATCACAACCTATATCTGATATCAGTCATATCACCACAAAAGTGACTAGAACATGTGTTTGTAATTTTGTATAGTCACGTAATCTTTATCAAGCAATGATAATTAAGAGCATCAGCCTATCAGATTATTTACTTAATCTTTCATGTCTTGAACAAAAATTTCCAAATCGTTAAATTTGCGACATCGTTAGCCCCATTAGAGTATTTGGCCGAGTTCTAATTTTCATACCATACCTTGAGATTCATGGTCACCCACTTGGAAGTAATAATCGTAACTATGATTTTTATCTTGAAATAACAAAATCCATAAACTTATAAATAGCACTGTATAACTCACGATACAGTCCAACAAGCAAACGATTTTCGTAAACAATAAGATACAATCCACTTAAAAGAACCGAGTGAGTTACTCGAATCAAGTTTAGATGAAAAATACTTTACGTTACCAACGAAACTAAACTTCATGGCATGCATGTAATTCAAGAAACAAAAGACTTGTCGTATCTATTTACTTTGATTTTCCCACGACGTTAACCTAATATAGAGGAATGAAGAAATTATAGTGAACCCACATGAAACCAATGATATGAATTTCACACCATAGAAGGATCTACGAATGCATTACTAGATAAACGATTTATAATAAACATATAAATGGTATGAATTAGAATACTAAAATGCATGTTTCAACATTTAGGTCCCTTGCTTATTCTTTTTCGATAAAAAACAATACATCCCACATTGGTTAAAGAAATAAAAGGTTCCTAGCTTATATACTAAATTGTATGTCGAATGTATGTGTTGAGAAGTGGTATATGCTTTGGGTATGCTTTTGTTGTCGTCGTTCAGTAGAAGCCGAAAGACCTACAACATCAGCATCCGCAAAATATATACAAGTTCATAATTTTTCAAGTTTTATTTTATCTTTAATGACTGACTATTATCTCCTACAAACAAAAAACAAAACAGTAGGTTTTACAAAGGCACCTGGTTTTTCTTTAAAATAAAGGACCCACTGTTTTGTTTGTGAAATATCATGATCGATCATGTTGATCCCAACTTGAGAGGTATCTTAATCTTAGTATAATCAATCATAAATATGAAAGAGTATTTGAAGCAATCGAGTTTTCTTTTATAAGGGCTAGAGCCAACGTCAAATGCAAATATGTTCTCTTAGTTATATGATCTATGATTAATTAGCACAAAGATGGAAAGGATTAGAAATAGTACAAATGCATGAGTAAAAAGTAAATTTATGTATCTTATTTTCCCAGAGAGGTTAAAGAAAAGATATGGCGCTAGCTTATAAATCACTATGTATATATAATTCTTGTTTTTTTTCTTATAGTCGCAATTGCCAGCGAATGGGAACTCAGGGTATATTATTAATTTGGGATTCGAGGATTTTTTTGTGCAAGGAGGCGTTGGGAGATGAGTGATTCATCGGTATAAAGGGATCGTGGAAGGGGAAAGTAAAGGATATATTCTTGGTTTGTATTTATGGGCCGCACGTGAGTCGACAAAAAGCATCTTTATGGGAAATGCTAGCGGGGTTTATGGATAGGTGGCGTGGTGCTTGGTGCATTTTGGGGATCTAAATGTGGTTAGAAGTAGGGACGACAGATTCAACTCTCAAGTGAACGTTAAGGAAATGAACGAGTTCAACGATTTCATAAATGTCACGAGGTTGGTAGAAGTTCCAATGGGCGGAAGGAGATTTACTAGAATAAGTGATGATGGGCTCAAATTTAGTAAACTGGACCGCTTCTTGATGAACGATGAATTTGGTAATCAGTGGGGTAACTTAGCGGTCACTGCTCTAGATCGTAAGCTTTCGGATCATTGCCCGATAGTGTTGAAAGACGTGGATTTAGATTTTGGTCCAAAACCATTTTGAATTTTCAACATTTGGATGGAGGAGTCGGATTTTCAACATGTAGTGGAGGAAGCGTGGAAAAAAGAAGTGAGAAGTAGTCGCCCTGAGTGTAGATTTCGGGATAGATTGAAAAATCTCAAGGAATGTCTTAGAGTGTGGAGTAAGGATAGGTTCGGGGGCCACAAGGAGAAGATTGATCTGTTAAAAATGAAGCGATGAGATGAGAGCTAGAGACGGAAAATAGAACGTTGAATGAGGTTGAGAGAAGAACGTGGTTGGAAACAAGAAAACGATGGCAGGAAAAGGAAAATGAATATGGTAATATGCTTCGACAAAAAGCTAGAATAAGGTGGGACGTGGAAGGGGACGAAAACTCAAATTTTTTCCATTCATATGTTAAGAGGATGAATAACAAATGCAGTTTAAGAGGGCTTATGATTAATGGGGTGTGGTGTGAGGATAAATCAGAGATGGCTAGACATTACAAATCCTTATTCTCCGAAGGAAGGGTGACTCGCCCAATCTTCTGCTGCAACAGAATTGATAAAATATCGGCGGAGGAGGCTAGGAATCTGGAGAAAGAGTTCAACGAAAGTGAAGTGTGGGAGCGGATGTGGGGGGATAAGGCCCCGGGGCCAGATGGATTTAACTTTAAGTTTATTAGAAAGTTTTGGGAGGTTATTAAACCGGATTTGATGAGGGCGATCATATGGTTTTGGGAAAAGATGGAGATATCGAGGGGGTGTAACTCTTCTTTCGTCACAATTATCCCTAAGGTGACGGATCCCATCGGGCTTGGGGATTTTCGTCCCATTAGTCTTATTGGTTGTTATTATAAAATTATTGCAAAAATGTTAGCGGAAAGGGTTAAGAGGGTGGTGGATAACCTAGTGGGGGAAGTACAAAACGTGTTCATAAAAGGGAGATATATTCTTGATGGAGTTCTTATAGCAAACAAGATGATGGAATTCATGAAGGCAAATAGGAGAAAGGGTCTAGTGTTTAAAGTAGATTTCGAAAAGGCGTATGATAGTATAAACTGGAATTTCTTATTAAATATAATGGATAGAATGGGATTCGGGTTTAGGTGGTGTAAATGGGTGGAGATGTGTCTTCGGTCTTCGAATATGTCCATTCTTGTGAATGGATCTCCTACGGAGGAATTCAGTTTAGAGAGGGGAGTTAGACAAGGTGACCCTTTATCGCCTTTTCTATTCATTTTGGCGACGGAAGGGTTAAATGCAATTGTAAACGAAGCAGTTGAAAATGGGATTTTTAGAGGGGTTAAAGTAGGCGCGAATAATGTCATTGTGTCTCATCTACAATACGCGGATGACACTATATTCTTTGGTGAATGGAATAAAGAGAATGCTATGTCTCTTATGTGCATTCTTAGATGTTTCGAGGAGGTTTCCGGGTTACAGGTCAGTTACAATAAAAGTAAGCTATACGGGATAGGGGTTAGTGAGGGGGAATTGTCGGAGATGGCGACTTGGATGGGTGTGAGGTCGGAGAATTTCCGTTTACTTATTTAGGGTTATTGATTGGTGAGAATATGAGGAGAATAAACGATGGAATCTTGTAGTGGAAAAGTTCAAAAATCGGTTGGCCGATTGGAAAGCTAAAACGATGTCGTTCGGGGGGCGTCTAACATTGGTTAAATCGGTTCTAGGTAGCTTGCCATATTATTTTTCGATGTTCCATGTGCCTTCGAGTGTATTTAAAAATCTTGAGAGAATTAGAAAAAAGTTTCTTTTTGGGTGGGGTTGGGGAGGGAAATAAAATATCTTGGGTCAAATGGNGGTCTAAATATCGGGTCATTACGGGCAAAAAATCTAGCCTTATTAGGTAAATGGTGGTGGAGGTTTCAGAAGGAGGGGAGTAGTTTATGGGTTGAGGTCATTAAAAGCATTCATGGGGGTGGCGGCGGGTTAGATGTATCTAGGGTAATGGGTGGGGGTGATTGGTAGAGGGGTGTGGCGGGATATAGTGAGAATAAGAGTAGAGATGGAGGGTTTGGGGATAGATTTTGCATCTTCTTGTAGAGGTGTGTTAGGGGATGGGAGGGATATTAGGTTTTGGATGGATAGATGGGTTGGTGACCAAAGATTGTGTGATAGATTCTCTAGATTATTTCACTTAGATAGGAGTAAGGAAGGTAGTGTGAAGGATAAAGGGTCGTAGGTGAACGGGGAGTGGTGTTGGAATTGGGATTGGGGGAGAAATATTAGGGGTAGAGTGTGCAAGGAGCTAGATGATTTAATTTGTGTATTGCAAATTGTTGTTGTATCTAATCGTTGTAGGGATAGATGGAGGTGGACGCTTTTCGATGATGGTGAGTTCAAGGTCAAAGATCTATCAAGTATGGTCGAGAACAAGATTCTACATGTGGAAAGTGGAGGTCAGGAAACCCTTTGGAATAAATTGGTGTCGAAAAAGGTTAACATCTTCGTGTGGAGGACTTTGAAAGGAAGACTTGCGGTTCGTGAGGAACTTGATAAAAAAGGTATCGATTTGGATTCGGTGCTTTGTCCTAGTTGTAATAATGCGGTGGAATCATGTGCTCATTGTTTGGTTACTTGTGACCTTACAATGAGTGTGTGCAACAAGATATTTAGTTGGTGGAAGATGGGATGCGTTAATGCTTTCTCATTAGATGAATTTTTCTCATCCAATGGAAACGTTAATGTCCCTAATACTATATCTCGTGTTTGGCAAGCGGTTATTTGGACATCCGGTTACTACATTTGGAAAGAAAGGAATGCTCGTGTGTTCGGTAAAAAAGCGGCAAGTACTAATAAAATCGTGCAAGATATTCAACTAAAAAGTTACGAGTGGATAATACGAAGATCGAATAAATACAAAAGAGTAGATTGGCAGCAGTGGCTAATTGATCATGTGAAATGTCAGCTATAACATTCTGATTCCCTATTCATGGTCTGTGGAGATAGTTTCTGTGGGTCAGTCTGCGATATTCAAATATTCTAGGTTTTGCGGTTGGAGCTGCATTAAAGGGTGTTTGGCAATAAGTTCAGATACAATGTTTGGTTTTGCAAAAAAAGTGTGTTTGGTCGTATGTCTCAGGTCTGCAATGTTTGGTTATTACATGGCTTCTGTCGTGGTCAGTAGAAGCAGCCCAAAAGTTTTGTGAAAAAAGTATTTGGTGCGTCAATGTAATTTTGGTGCAGTCTGTTATTGAGGTTATTTTGTGCTGTCATATGTTTGGATAGTGAGTATTTTGGGATGGTTTGGTACTTTGTGATATGGTAGTTTCATTGGGGGGGCCCATGGCTCAATTCCTTAAAGGGTTAATTCTTGATATGGACCAGTAGCCCAAGGTGTTAATATTTTCTAGACCGAAATCTTTAAAATTCTCATTCTACCCATGGGCTACCTTGGACCTGGGCTACCATAGTTTAAACTTTGACACGTGTAATTTAATCATTAGC
This sequence comes from Artemisia annua, assembly GCA_014162995.1. Classification (NCBI taxonomy): domain Eukaryota; kingdom Viridiplantae; phylum Streptophyta; class Magnoliopsida; order Asterales; family Asteraceae; genus Artemisia; species Artemisia annua. Next base: position 32,743 of record LBNU01038105.1, on the reverse strand, counting down.
ATGTCTTGTGGTAAATTACATATATAACCTCTTATTTATTTGTTATTACATCCTACCCATTTCTAATGCTGCTGCTGCATCTATACCATAATTCCTAATGCTGCTGCTGCATATATCCCTCCTACCCATTTCCTAATGCTGCTGCATCATAGTTTTCTCTCTTTTTAGTAATTCACAAACAAAGTTTTCTCTCTCTCACTCCCACCATACACAATTCACAAACATAGTTTTCTCTCTTTTTAGTAATTCACATTCAATATAATATACAATTCCTCTTCTTCTAAATCTCATTTTCTCTTTCCCTCCCATCTAACACCGTCGCCGTCACCACCTGTAACCACCACCACCGCTACTACACTTTAACCACCACCACCTTTCTCGGGTAGGTTTGTTTATGTTTGTTTTTTCCGTTTTGTATGACCAGAACGAAAAGAATTACATAAGAGTTGACCAGATCTATTGTTTTAGATGATGGATCTATTTTTTGACCTTAGTCACTTGCAAGATTTACTGTTGTGTCGGCGATGCTATATTGTTTTGTGATTTTTTGACCGGATCTGTTTTGAGATTTTTTATTTTTTATTTTTTTTTAATTTTTTTTTTATTTTTATTATTTTTTTTTGTAACAGATCTGGATTTTGGGTTTAGTGGGATGGTGATATTTATTTTTTGTGTGGGTGTGTTTTGATGATGAATCGGTGTCATCTTTTTGATGGTGGTGGTCGGAGGTTGATGAATCGGTGTCATCTTTTTGATGGTAGTGATATGGAAAGTAATAGAATTATATGTAATTATTTGAGAAATGAGCAAAGATTATTGTAATTAAAGTCAAAATGAGAACAGATTATTGTAATAAAGTACGGGGGTCGCCGGAATATGGTAAATACTGGTTTTTGATGTGTGAACATTACAAAATATTCACTTTGGAAGTATAGTTACTTTTGATGTGTGAACATCATAAAATATTCACTTTTGATGTGTACCAACTTTAACTTTCTGGTCAAACTATTGAAGTATAGTTACTTCACTTTGGAAAGCGACAAATTAGTAGTGAGCTGGAAAAGGGACAAATTAATAGTTACTCCGTACTTTATTTTGTGATGTTCACACATCAAAATACTGGTAAATTTCTGGTAAATTGAAGAAGGCTGTGGTTTTTGTTGATATAAATAATGCATAAAAATGTTATTAATATTTTTTGATATCCCTATGTTTTGATGATCACAAAATATAAAAACATTAAACGTAATATTATTACGTAAACAAGTATTTAGTTACAAATATCACATCTTCCAACAAAATCACTTAAGGTATGAATAAACAAATGTCTAATACATTTTATGATCAAAGGGATTTTTATTTAAACATTACAAAGTTTATAAAATGATATAAACATCTTATATATTTTTGAAAAACACTTTTGGTAATTAAAGGAAAATGTTTAATTCATAACAAATATATGAATTCAAATTTTTAATCAAAATCAATTAGTTTTTCACCAAATAAACTTTCACCAGAAAAGACAAAGAAATCTGGCCGTTACAGGTGGGCGGCCCCCTTAATTGTAATGGCGGCTCCCTTAATTTTAAGAGGGCCGACCACCATTTAAGGGGGCCGACACGCTCCTGTTGTCAGATTTCTTTGCCTATTAATACAGGTTCATTCCTGCAATTTTTCCTCACCTTTTGCACGAATTTTTTCAGTCGCAATCCTTTCTAAACATCCTTCTAAATTCTTTGATCATAAGATTATAAATCTTTATTTCAAGTGATTCAATTCCTCATCATTCAAAGTGCAAGAGAAGAATACTCCTTCAACATCAAGTTAAAGAAGTATTGTAGATATTGTTTAGTAGTTGTATATATTGTTTGTAAAGGTGTAGTGTGTTTATAATTAGGAGATTTATGAGTGCTAGTTGTGAAGAGAAGTAGTGAAGAACAAGTAGTGTTGTGAAGTAGGATTAGTAAAGTTGAGAAAAGTTGAAGTAGTTGTGGTGTGTATAAGTTGTGTAGAAGTTGTGATAAGTCATGAAGAGTCGTGAGATTGGTTCTAGCTATTATTAGAACTCGACATTTTGCTTGGTGTCGCTAAACAATGTAAGCAAAGGTGTGTAAGGTTTCTCCGCCATAAGGGAGCTTGTTGACATAGTGAAGAAAACTCCCGAGTTAGGTGCTCGGGGAGTGGAGTAGGACGAAGAGTAGATTCGTAGCCGAACCACTATAAATCCTTTGTCTCGCGGTGCTATCTTTCTATCTCTATCTCTTTACTCACTTACTTACTTATTTTGTCATTATAAACTTTCTTAGATACAAGCGTTTATAATTGTGCAAGTAATTGATCTCACATAAAACTAGAATCGAAGTTTTTTAAAAACAACGTTTTCATTAAATTAAAAAGACGTAAAACTATTCAACCCCCGTCCCCCCATCTAGTTTTCCACAATTGGTATCAAGAGCCACGTCAAACAAGATTTTTAAAATATATTGTATTTTAAAACTTGAAATCGATCTATGGAATCGGAAAAATATTTAGAAGGGAACATCACTTTTAAACCACCATTTCTTGAAAATATAAGTTTTCTTGAATGGAAAAATCGATTCGAAAGTTATGTGAAGTCAATAGACTATGATCTTTGGCATGTCATTTCAATTGGTGATTTTCAACCAATAAAAACTATTTTTGAAGAACAAAATAACTTGGCTAAAATAATTATATACAAAGCTCTACCAAGAGTTGAGTATGAAAGAATATTTTTTTGTCAAACGGCAAACGACATGTCGAAAAGTCTTTTAAACTTTCATCAAGAGGAATGTCAAGCCAAAGAAAATCTTGCATACAAAATAGTAGCAAATGAAAGCATAAAATATTTAGTTGAAATGAGTACAAGTGCTACTAGTTCAAACCTTTTATGTGAAGGTAATGATGTCGAAAATCTCATGAGTTACGTTAAGAGTAAACAAGAAGATTGTATAGAGGTGACGATCGAGAAGGAACTAAGTGATGATGACAATTCTAGTTCCGAAAGTGAAGACGAAGAATATGCAAAAGTTGTTAAAGAATTCAAAAGTTTTAAAAGAAAGCGACAAAGAGCACAAGATAAAAGAAAAACAACCCGAAGGAGAAGATTTAGTGATGAAGACAAAAAGGCTAAGCACAAATGTTTCGTTGCTCAAGCATCTAATGAAATATGTCTAGGAATTGATTTGGAGCCCGATGAGTGGGTAAAGGATAGCGGATGCTCAAGACACATGACACGGAATCGCAAGCTATTTTCTACATAAAAGGCATACAACGGAGGTAACATTATTTTTTGTAGCGATCGTCGTGGAAAAATCATAGGCAAAGGTACTATCTCTCAAGACTCTCTAAATATTGAAAATGTTGAACATGTAGATAATTTAACATATAACTTGCTTAGTATAGGTCAAATATGTGATAATAAGTGTAGGGTTACCTTTACCGATAAAAAATAGTGTTATAATTAAGGATGAGAAAGTCATAGGTAGAGGAATTAGGAAAGGAGGCGTATACGTTATGAAACTAGGAGACAAATCGGAAGATAGGATATGCTTAGCGACTTTAGATAAAAACTCCACCTTGTGGCATAGGCGATTAGGTCATGCGAACGTGCAACAAATACAATCTTTGGCCTCTAAGGAACTAGTTAGAAACTTACCTAGTCTAAGATATGATCAACATTTTTGTGATGCTTGTAAAATAGGAAAACAAGCACATGCTAGTCACAAAGCTAAAAATATGGTATCCACTACTAGATGCTTAGAACTACTTCACATGGAGCTCTTCGGTCCATCCGCGGTGCGGAGCTATAGTGGCAACCGCTACACCTTAGTTATAGTAGATGATTTTTCACTATACACGTGGACTAGGTTCCTAAGTGATAAAACCGAAGCCTTTGAGAAATTTTAAACATTTAGTAAAATGATATAAAATAAGCTAGGTTGCACTATAGTATCAATTAGGACGGATCATGGTAGGGAATTTGATAACGAAGTACAATTCGGAAAATATTGTGATTTAAATGGAATATCTCACAACTTTTCCGCTCCTCGTACTCCTCAATCAAATGGGGTAGTAGAAAGGAAGAATAGGTCTTTACAAGAAATGAGTAGAACTATGTTAAATGAACAATCTATCCCACAAAAATTTTGGTGTCACGCTGTAGATACTTCGACATATATACTTAATAGGGTTTCTATTAGACGAATATTAGGAAAAACTCCTTATGAGTTATTAAGAGGTAGAAAACCAAATATAGGCTACTTTAAGGTATTCAGAAGTAAATGTTTTGTTCTTAATACAAAAGATTATCTCACTAAGTTTGACCCTAAGTCATACGAAGGAATTTTTCTAGGATATTCACAAAATAGTAAAGCATATATAGTCTTAAATAAACATACTATGAAAGTAGAAGAATCCTTAAATGTAACCTTTACTTGAGTATGAAAGAATATTTTTTTGTCAAACGGCAAACGACATGTCGAAAAGTCTTTTAAACTTTCATCAAGAGGAATGTCAAGCCAAAGAAAATCTTGCATACAAAATAGTAGCAAATGAAAGCATAAAATATTTAGTTGAAATGAGTACAAGTGCTACTAGTTCAAACCTTTTATGTGAAGGTAATGATGTAGAAAATCTCATGAGTTACGTTAAGAGTAAACAAGAAGATTGTATAGAGGTGACGATCGAGAAGGAACTAAGTGATGATGACAATTCTAGTTCCGAAAGTGAAGACGAAGAATATGCAAAAGTTGTTAAAGAATTCAAAAGTTTTATAAGAAAGCGACAAAGAGCACAAGATAAAAGAAAAACAACCCGAAGGAGAAGATTTAGTGATGAAGACAAAAAGGCTAAGCACAAATGTTTCGTTGCTCAAGCATCTAATGAAATATGTCTAGGAATTGATTTGGAGCCCGATGAGTGGGTAAAGGATAGCGGATGCTCAAGACACATGACACGGAATCGCAAGCTATTTTCTACATAGAAGGCATACAACGGAGGTAACGTTATTTTTTGTAGCGATCGTCGTGGAAAAATCATAGGCAAAGGTACGATCTCTCAAGACTCTCTAAATATTGAAAATGTTGAACATGTAGATAATTTAACATATAACTTGCTTAGTATAGGTCAAATATGTGATAATAAGTGTAGGGTTACCTTTACCGATAAAAAATAGTGTTATAATTAAGGATGAGAAAGTCATAGGTAGAGGAATTAGGAAAGGAGGCGTATACGTTATGAAACTAGGAGACAAATCGGAAGATAGGATATGCTTAGCGACTTTAGATAAAAACTCCACCTTGTGGCATAGGCGATTAGGTCATGCGAACGTGCAATAAATACAATCTTTGGCCTCTAAGGAACTAGTTAGAAACTTGCCTAGTCTAAGATATGATCAACATTTTTGTGATGCTTGTAAAATAGGAAAACAAGCACATGCTAGTCACAAAGCTAAAAATATGGTATCCACTACTAGATGCTTAGAACTACTTCACATGGAGCTCTTCGGTCCATCCGCGGTGCGGAGCTATGGTGGCAACCGCTACACCTTAGTTATAGTAGATGATTTTTCACGATACACGTGGACTAGGTTCCTAAGTGATAAAACCGAAGCCTTTGAGAAATTTGAAACATTTAGTAAAATGATATAAAATAAGCTAGGTTGCACTATAGTATCAATTAGGACGGATCATGGTAGGGAATTTGATAACGAAGTACAATTCGGAAAATATTGTGATTTAAATGGAATATCTCACAACTTTTCCGCTCCTCGTACTCCTCAATCAAATGGGGTAGTAGAAAGGAAAAATAGGTCTTTACAAGAAATGAGTAGAACTATGTTAAATGAACAATCTATCCCACAAAAATTTTGGTGTCACGTTGTAGATACTTCGACATATATACTTAATAGGGTTTCTATTAGACGAATATTAGGAAAAACTCCTTATGAGTTATTAAGAGGTAGAAAACCAAATATAGGCTACTTCAAGGTATTCAGAAGTAAATGTTTTGTTCTTAATACAAAAGATTATCTCACTAAGTTTGACCCTAAGTCATACGAAGGAATTTTTCTAGGATATTCACAAAATAGTAAAGCATATATAGTCTTAAATAAACATACTATGAAAGTAGAAGAATCCTTAAATGTAACCTTCAGATGAAACTCCTCCACTACCTAAAACCTTACCCTTAGAAGATGATGATGTGATTGAGGAAGAAGCTATTGAGGTTAGTAACTATAAGCCTTTAGGAAATGATAACGAAGTAGAAACATTAGAAGAAAATGAGGTTGTAAATATTAAGGAATCTAAGTCACATCCATTAGACAACATCATAGGCAACCTAAATCAAAGAACACTTAGATCACAAGCTCAAGATAAAAATAACTTCTTTTGTTTTGTGTCAAAAATAGAGCCTAAGAATATAAATGAAGCCTTAAAGGATGAAAGTTGGATTATGGCTATGTAAGAAGAATTAAATCAATTCAAAACAAATGATGTTTGGGAATTAGTCTCAAATCCTAGGAATGTTACCATAATAGGAACCAAATGAGTATTTAGAAATAAATTAGATGAGAATGGAATAGTAACTAGGAATAAAGCTAGGTTAGTCGCCCAAGTTATAATCAACAAGAAGGAATTGATTATGACGAAACCTATGCCCCTGTAGCTAGATTAGAATCCATTAGAATACTCTTAGCTTACGCCTGCGCCCTAGACTTTAAGTTATACCAAATGGATGTGAAGAGTGCATTCCTCAACGGTTTTATCAATGAGGAGGTATATGTGGCACAACCTCCGGGATTCATTAACTTCGCAAAACCTGATTATGTTTACTGATTCGTTAAAATCAATATATAGTATATTATAAGTCCAAGGAAATCCGAAGGAAATACGGATAACCCGAGTCGTTCCGTGTGAAGGTGTGAATGGAAAATCGATAATCGTGTCGAAAATGTGTAATGAAAAAAAGGGATAAAAGTGATAGTGATGAGAATTACACTAATGATAATGAAATAAAAGCTCAAATAAACACGTAAGCAAGTAAAGCACGCAATTAAAACCTAAAAACGTAAATAAAACGTAAACGCGCAAAATAAAAAGTGAATTTAAGGCCAAACTACTTCTATGGGAATGAAAATAATTTTTCTACGTTCTAAATGACAAAAAAAAAATTTTAAGAAAAAGAAAAATATTATTTTGACTTTTTATTTAATTATTATTAATTAAAAACTATTTGTAACTATTTAAATTATACTAAAATACTATTTAATATGAAATAAGCTAAAAAAATAAAAATTTAATTTTTATAATTATAAAATAACCTAAAACTAATTTTAAAACTAAAAAATATTTTTGAATTTTTTTTTGAATTATTATTAATTAAAAAGGATTTAAAGATACTTTAAAACTAGTTTTAATTAAAATAATTAGTAAATGACTTAAGAAAATTATGAAATTTTTCAGGGAAATCTAAAATATTATTATAAACCTAGAAAAAATAAAATTACCTAATTTAAAACCCTAATAAGCACTTTTGGGCAAATAAGCAGTTAGGTAATAAGCAATTGAATAAGCAATTAAGCACTTTTAAGCACAATAAGCTTACAGAAGATTCTAACAACTAGTTTAAGCATAAATCAACCAAAAACAACAGAAAGAATCCACAAAATAAGCCAATGAGCACTTAGACAAGTTGGAGAGAAATGAGCCTCAAGTACCTACTTTGGGCTTATATTTAAGCACTGTAATAAGCTAATCAACAAGGAAAAGAATATCCCCCTCCGGATCAAAAGTAGAGTCATCAACTTTAGTCGAAATAGAATCATTATTAGCAAGAAAAGTATCGATCTCATCCAAAACGGGGTCACTTCCCTCAACCGGTGTGAGAGAAGGATGGGAAGAGTCGGGAATATCTTCAGATATATCAAGATGATCATTTTCAATAATTTCAGAATCACCGTTAAAAAATTCCCCAGACTCACTTGGGATTGGGACAAGGTTCTCAACACTAGACTTTTTGAATTCGTTCGATTCCGTTGCCGGAATAGTGTTAAGAGGCTCGTCCCCCATTTTTAGAGAGTCCTCGGGTTCTACGGGAGAAACAACGGAAGCTTTGTGAGGATTAAGAACAATCGTAATTTTCTCATCATCGTCGTCAGAATCAAAGTAGATAAAATTTTTAAAAGGATTAGACGCTCTCTCCTCAGCAAGTAATTCTGCAATAGACTTCTCGCAAGGCTTGGGAGTAACATGATTATCCGTAAACTTTCGTAACATCTCACCAAAGGATTTCAGTTCCTCCATAACTTCATCCGAAATTTGAAGATTTGACGAATTTTGAAAAGAATCACCATTGTAATATGGTACTTGCTCATACGAGTTTTGAAAAGGAAGATTAAAATCGTTTTGAGGATAATTATCAAAACTCGTATCACAGGCATAAGACGTTTCAGCACACGGGATGTAACATATACAATTCGTGTATCCACATTGATTACAAAAACATTGTCCACACGATAATCCTTTGTCGGATGGATTTCCACAATTAAAACAAGTGAACGAAGGTGGTGGTGGTGTCGGATAATAATCGGGAACGTTTTGAAGGATTGATCTTTGAACATACGCGGAAGAGTTACAAAATCAACAAACACCGTCATGAATATCACTACCACATTGTTCGCACGTACACCAAACACAAGAACCTTCAAAGAATGGTTCACCACAATTAACACAAATCGGATCCATAAGAATTAAACATAAGAGGGAGAAAGAGATAGAATTAAACGATTTAGAGAATTAGAGAAAAAGAATTAAACGGATAAGAGGGTAAGAGGATTATTTTTGGATTTTTATGACGTAAAAACGAATTAAGTAAAACAAAAATGAAAACCAATTTTGAAAAAGAAAATATTTTTGGATTTTTGTAATTTGACAAATGGAAAACAAAAGAAAAACAAATTTTGAAAGGAAAAATATTTTTTGGTTTTTATATAAAAGAAAACTTTTAAAATCACAATATTTTTGTATTTTTCTTTTGTTTTGTTATTTTTTTTGTCATCGATTCGTCACTCGAAATCGTTTCCTTCAAATATACGTGCAACTAAGTTGTCGGTTGTAGAATTGAAGTAATCCAAAATCGAATAACTTCACAATCTCTTTTTGCGTTTGAACTTATTTGGTTTACAACCGCCCTCCTTCAACGGAAGACCGAGGATGTTTATTTTTTTGGTATTTTATAAACACTTTAGGAAAAATGTTTAATATTTTTGATTTTTACTTTTTATAAAAGAGAATATATACAAGGAAGGTTTTTCAAAACAATGATTTTTCAAAAACGAAAACCAAAATTCACTTCAACCTTCCCCGGCAGCGGCGCCAAAATTTTGATTCGTTAAAATCAATATATAGTATATTATAAGTCCAAGGAAATCCGAAGGAAATACGGATAACCCGAGTCGTTCCGTGTGAAGGTGTGAATGGATAATCGATAATCGTGTCGAAAATGTGTAATGAAAAAAAGGGATAAAAGTGATAGTGATGAGAATTACACTAATGATAATGAAATAAAAGCTCAAATAAACACGTAAGCAAGTAAAGCACGCAATTTAAACCTAAAAACGTAAATAAAACGTAAACGCGCAAAATAAAAAGTGAATTTAAGGCCAAACTACTTCTATGGGAATGAAAATAATTTTTCTAGGTTCTAAATGATAAAAGAAAATTTTAGGAAAAAGAAAAATATTATTTTGACTTTTTATTTAATTATTATTAATTAAAAACTATTTGTAACTATTTAAATTATACTAAAATACTATTTAATATGAAATAAGCTAGAAAAATAAAAATTTAATTTTTATAATTATAAAATAACCTAAAACTAATTTTAAAACTGAAAAATATTTTTGGATTTTTTTTTGAATTATTATTAATTAAAAAGGATTTAAAGATACTTTAAAACTAGTTTTAATTAAAATAAATAGTAAATGACTTAAGAAAATTCTGAAATTTTTCAGGGAAATCTAAAATATTATTATAAACCTAGAAAAAATAAAATTACCTAATTTAAAACCTTAATAAGCACTTTTGGGCAAATAAGCAGTTAGGTAATAAGCACTTGAATAAGCAATTAAGCACTTTTAAGCACAATAAGCTTACAGAAGATTCTAACAACTAGTTTAAGCATAAATCAACCAAAAACAACAGAAAGAATCCAAAAAATAAGCCAATGAGCACTTAGACAAGTTGGAGAGAAATGAGCCTCAAGTACCTACTTTGGGCTTATATTCAAGCACTGTAATAAGCTAATCGGTGAGACCTCAAGGGGGCAAAAGTTAGAACACCCAGCAAATAACTCAAAAAAGCCAAAAGCCCTATATTGTTCAAGCCAATTGAAGCCTAATTTAGCCTAAGTTCAGCTGAGAAAAATCTGGTAACAAGAAAATATAGCAGACTTTGATTTTTTTATTTACACCTAAACTTTGACTTTTTCTAATTTTCACTGATCAAAACTTAATCTAGGTGATATATTAAGCTAGTATAAAACCAAATTAAGCGAAGTCTAACAATTTTGCACCTAAATCTAAGTTGCCAGCCACTACAACAGCTAAGTGAACTCATAAATCAAGTTAAATGGTAATCTTGACTTTTATAAAATGACCTACCAATTTTATGCTCCAGCTGACTTTAGTTTACCTAATGCAACACGTTTAAGCTAAACAAACCACAAGCAAACTACTAGAGCACAGATTCAACGCTTAAACCAAACACCCCTATATACCTATGATTACACTACAAATGTTATTTTTAAACTTAAAGCTATTGATTTTAAGCCTAAAACAGATTAATGAGACTAAAATGAAGCTAAATGACCATTAAATTACCACTAATAACATCAAGAACAAGAACAAGCAGATTATACTAATAGTGGGCAGTAAGCATGAACACTAAGGCTAAAGCATGCAAGAACTAACAACATGTAAGGTCTACTCAGAAGCAATTCAACAACTCCAAAATGCAGACTAAGTTGACCTTCATAAAAACTAAGCTACTTAACTGAGTATAAAACTGAATTTTAAGATCTAATTATTATCTTAACAGTCCTAAAAATTTAATCAAAACTGCCTAATGAGACAGAAAAGTTGCTGAGGCAGTTTACTCTAATGGGTAAAAATAAGTTGTAGTACCTAAAGTATTTGAATCAGGTGTAGAAACCATGTAATATGCAGTAAATTGAGCAACAAGAACATAACTAACAATACCTTAAATCTAAGAACAGAATCCTAGGCTACCTGAATATTTCCTATATATGCAACTTAGCAAATCAATCAAAAAGCTAGGAGACTAAATGAAAATGTTGGAACAAGCTTCTAAATAACTACAAATACTGAACTATAGCAAGGAAAAGTTGATTCAATGGTCAAAAAGGATTTTTGCTGGAAAAACCAAGTTAACCCAAACACCCCTTACTAGACTAACTGTTTTCGTTTTTCAAAGAGAATGACATATTTAGGCTAAATTTTTGAAAGCAAACTATTATATAAGCTAAATTATGACCTAAGAAGCAAAAGCAAACAGAAAATAGCAAGTAAACTTAAGCTAATATGATTATGCTATTATTTTTAGATTTTTAGAGGTTTATGATGAAAAGTGAAGACAATGAAGATTTAAACTGAAAATAACTTCTAAAAATCAGTAATAAAATGATATAAGCAGTTAAATGAACAAAATAAGCACTAGTTAAGCAAATAAGCCGTTTGACTAAGTTTGACTTTTTGAAAATATTTGAGATTAAAACAGTTTAAGGAAATAATAAGCTCACAAAAGCTTAAACAAGCCTATATGAGCTTATGAGATCAATAAAGAAGAGCTTTTAAATCTAAGGAAATCATAAAGGAGCATTAATGAAAACTTGAAAGTAACTTTTACAAGAGATTAAATGAAACTGAAATCTTTATTTGAAAGCGAAATCTGGATTACAATACTAATTAGACAGAATTATAAGCTAACACAAACCTACACTAAGCTAGATTAATCCTACTCCTAATGGCTCTTCTTGTGAGGATGAGGAGGCCTATTTATAGGATGAAGCTGAGGGAGCTAGGGTTTCGGAAGATGCCAGAAGCTCAATCTTGACCATACAATCTTGAATCTTATCATAATGTCGTCATTCCTTCAATTTTTAGCCATAAGATACAACCTTATCTCCTTGCCACGTTTGAGCATCCAATCAGAGCCCTGGAAATGGCCACATGAGCTGGCAAATGTCGACACTCTGACAACGCGTCAGAGGCTTCTAGAAGGCTGTAACCTCGTACTAGAATCTTTGGTAAATATGGGGTGAGCAGGGTAAACTAGGGTGAAGGGGAAGACAGTAACAAGGCGCATTTTATATTTTTATTGTTATTTTGACCTGGTGGGTTGTGGATGCAGGGTTATAAGAAAAAGGGGGTGGGCTAAGTTGTCTTTGGGCCAGTGGGATAGGTAAATGGTTTTGGGCTTTGGTTATGAAAGTATTTTGGGTTTATTGGTAAGTTTAGGATCCGGTGGTAATATAATTTGGGGTCATAGTATGAAATATGACAAGGACCAATATTGTACTTTCTGAAATCTCAGGGACCAAAGCTGCCATTTCTGTAAACTTGATCCAAGGGCCACTTTTGACATTTGTTGAATCCTCAAGGACTTGTTTTGGCAATTTGAGCATATTTGTGAGCAATAATCAAGAAATCCTTCCCCGACCTCGGTTTTCGATCTTTTCTCCAATCTCGTGCTCGTTTGGTTGTCTTTTCTTTGATTTTCGTCCATTTATCAAAATATCCGTACCTGCACAAACACAAACGCAAAAACACATATATTTGGCATTTATGGCTCGGTTTTTGGTTAATTTGGTCGGGTTTTGATCAAATAAAGGTATGTGAAATAACACATACCAGCTAACAATCCTAACATAACTATTTAGGTGCATGTCAAAAATAGCAATGAAAGCAACGATTACAAATTTACAATGACGTTTATGTTTCTTTGCAAGTATAACTTTTATTTGAAACAGACTTGTCAAAATTTATGATCGCATGTATTGTACTAAAATTTCGACTTTGTGTACATTCTATTTTTTAATTTCGATTTTGGTGTGTATTATTTAATTTTTTTTCGACTTCTGTTATTGATAAACGGAAAGATGAAATTGTCAAAAAATACACATAAATGTGAAAATTAAGAAGCATAGTATACACAAAATACCGAAATTTTAGTAGATACATAGAACCATAAATTTTGACAACTTGGTTACATTCTTTTTTATCATTGTTCCTTTTTTATTTTGACTAGACGAATACACGCATAAAGCGATAGTGTATAGTGACAAATAATTATACTTACGAAATCGTGATTCTAATTTGACCCTTGATNAAATATGTCGACATCCTCTGACTTGTCAGACCTTCTAGAAGGTTTAAAACCTCGTACTAAGCATCTTGGTAAAAGTGGAGGTGCAGGGTAATTGGGGGAGGAAGAAGCACAGTAACTGGCGCGTTATTCTTTCTTTTAACTAGCGGGTTGTGGATGCAGGGTTATAAGAAAAAGGGGGTGGGCTAAGTTGTTTTTGGGCCAGTGGGTTATGGGTTTTAATAAAGGGATGGGTTTATAGGGATATTGGGTTTTGTTATTTTGAAATGGGTTTAAGGTATATTTGGGTTATAAATATTTGGCAGTTTTAGGTTTTAGGATTATTAGTGTTTATTTAGTGTAAATAATCACAAGGACCTTAATTGTAAATTCTGAAATCACAAGACCATAGCTGCCAATCTTTATAATTAATATCCAAGGACCATTTGTGGCATTTCTTGATTGTTGAGGGACCTTTGATGTCAAATCTCCAAAATATCTTCATAAGGACCAAAAGTGACAATTCTTAAAACTTGGAGGGCCAAACATGTACTTTCTTCAAACTTTTAACCAAGGACCAATCTTGTCAATTCTGAGACTTTGAGGACTTCAATGGACTTTATGAGCTTTGACTTTTACCACTAGCTTTCCCGGCTCCGGCTTTAGACACTTTTCCAATTCCCGTGCTCGTTTTGTCATTTTCTTGTGATTTTTCGTCCTTTTCTTATAAATCCATGCCTACACATTCAAAACACAAAAACACAAGTATTTGGCATTTATGGATTAGTTTTTGGTCTATTTGGTCGGGTTTTGGTGAATAAAAGGTATGTGTAATAACACATACCATTTACAAACTAAAGAAAGCTTTATATGGTCTTAACATAATAATTCCATGGGAATGGTAGACAACACTCTCTTCACTAAATGAAGTGACCCAAATATCATCATTGTTCAAATATATGTCGATGACAATATATTTGGATCGACTTGTCAAGAAATGTGTGATGAATTTGCCAAAATCATGCATGATGAGTTTGAGATGAGTATGATGGGAGAGCTAAACTTCTTCTTAGGATTACAAATAAAACAATTAGAAGATGGAATATTTTTTAATCAATCTAAGTACATTAAGGAAATTGATAACTCTCATTTTGTACATGTTTTATTCGCGTTATTTGTATGCTTGTGCATTGTATTTGGTTGTATTTGTGGACATATTGTGTGAAATAGGTACAAAAGATATATTAAAGTTCAGGTACAATCAAGTCCAAGAGTATAGCTTAAAAGATGGAGAAAAGTCGTTTAATCAAGAGCTTATGTACAATGCATGATTCTTCCCCTAATAAAAGTTTCGAAGAGATTGTTAAAGATAAAGAATCAAGTTACAAAGACTTCCGAGCTCAAGAAAGATCAAGTGTTGATGTTATGAAAGTCACTAGCAAAGATTGTTACAAGTCATGTTTTCTTCAACCAATGGTTTAAAAGATACAACACAGGTTTAAGTTCAAACCTAAGGTTCAAGGAAATCTCTACAAAATCTGAAAGTTAAACCTGAACCTCAGGTTGAGACGCCAACCTCTAGGTTCACACAATCCTGGCTTCTTTAATGGTTGTTATTAATGATCAAACTCTTCAAGTGGGTTGTCATTACACTTCAATTACTCCAAGTGCAGAATTTTATGACACTTTGTGTCCAAGAAACTTGCTTGTTGGCCAAGTGTAGCCTTTTCTATTAATTAGAAGCCTAGCCAAGAGAGAAGACATCATTGAAAAATCAACTACTACACACTAAAAATCACTAATTCATCATTATCTCTCTCAAGAAGGCTCTCAAGGAAGAAAACGCAGGAAAGAAAAGTGACTTACATTCAACATCAACCATTGTAATCATTCAAGGAATCATTGTTGATAACCTCATAATAGTTCCTAACTCTTGTAATCATCATTACAACTTTGTAAGACTCTTTAATTATGTTTTCAAGTGATATAATTTCTGTGATTATTTCTTTGTTTGCCATGAGCGGCTAAGTGCCTTGTGCACTTGCCTAGATGATGTTTGTTGCATGAAATGTGATTGAGTATGATTATATGGTTCTAAACTAATGAAGGATTAATACTAAGACCGAATTATGCTTTCAAAGTTTTCATAAACAAAAGAGTTGTCAAGTTAGATTGATTAGTAATGGTGTAATAGGCCGAAAGAGACATTGTTATTTAATCAATTGTAGAACCTTTGTCTATGAAGGATTTACCTTATGTATTGACCATTTCTTAAGTAACTTGGTTTAACTTGGAAAACTTAAAAAGGATAATTGTCAATTGCTTGTGAAACGAAAGCGAATCAAGTATTTGAGTTGTGTTAATTTTACTTGGTCAAATCCTTAAGTTGTTTTTGTCATCTTAAAATCTTGACGAGGATTGAAAGTGTTAAAAGCAATGGAGATTAGTACACCCACTAATCAAATTAGACACCATCTAATTTAGTGATCATTGTCAATTTGAACCATATGTCATAATCATATCATGTGTAATGTGCAAACTAGTCTAGGCAAGTGTAGTTTTTAATATATTGAATTTACATCATCATCATTATTTGCTTGCTTAAGAATCCATTCTTAGTTCTAGATTATAATCAAAACTTGCAGTTCATAAAACAAAACAAATCCTAGTGAACGACCTCGGCTTACCGTTTCATCTTATACTACATACGGACGAGTATACTTGCTCGTATGTGTTTCGTTTGAATCATTGGTAGATCGTGTTATAAATTTAAAACTTGTACTCCACGAGCACATCAAGTTTTTGGCGCCGCTGCCGGGGATTTGATCTCGTTTTCGTGAGTTTTTGTTGGTAATTTTGTTGCTTTGTTGGTGTTTTTAAGCGTGTTCCTTTAAAAAATTCGTCCAGGAAATCGTGGTTCAAAGTTGAACCAAGAGGTTCAAACCAAAAATCATTCTCGTAGTTCATTGAACCTACAGGTTCAAACGTGAACCTGACAGGTTCAAACTCTCTTAAAAAAAAACACTCCCAACCGCCGGTTCAGAATCCCAACCGCCCGGTTCAAACCACAAAATCGTCTCGGTAAATTTTTGCACACCCCGAACCGCCCGGTTCAGAATCCCAACCGCCCGGTTCAGCCCTCTTTTTGTCTCGGTAAAATTTTTACGCGGTCCAACCGCCCGGTTCATTCCCGAACCGGGTTTCGCTGTCACTGAAAAAAAAAAAGAAATCTTCGGTCCAACCGACCGGTTCAGTTTCGAACCGGCTTTTACTGTTACTAAAAAAAATTTTCTTTTAAAATTTTCTTTTCTTTTCCTTTTTGTCTCGTCCTTTATCGCAAACCACAAGGTCCAAAACCGTATAAAACTGGTTCTAAACCTTTAGTTTAAAAAAAAAAAAAACTCAAAAATATTTTAATTTTGTTTTTCTTTCTTTTTACTTTAAATTTTTTTTTAGTTTGTTAACTTTTATTTATTTTCCTCGTGCATGATCACTCGTTCTACGAACGAAGAATTGCATACACCTTTGTCTAATCCCGAAAGTTTGTTTCGCAAAAAGAGAACCCCATTTGTTTATAATTGGTTTGATAATCTTTCCGAAGTTCATCTAATCATTGATCTTTTTCAAGAAATACCATTTCCAATGGCCGACGATCGACCCATGTGGACTAATAGGGTTGTAGCTCCTACACCCACCGCCGCAATTGTTCCCGTTAATCTTGGAGAGAATTTTACTATCAAAGGTCATCATCTTTCGATGATTAAAGACAACCAATTTGATGGTAGATTTAGATCCGATCCACACAAACACATTGCCGATTTTCTTGAAATTTGTGACATGTTTCGTTACACGGGTACCGAAGCAGATGGAATTAAACTCAAACTCTTTCCATCGTCTCTCACCGGAGAAGCGAAGGTTTGGTATAACGAATTAAGTCCCGGAGTGATTACAACATGGAATCAAATGAGAGAAGCCTTTGTTGGACGTTTCTTTCCACCCGCTATGTTTGATCGTCTCCTTGGTGAAATTCGTAGTTTTACTCAAAAGGAGGGAGAAAATCTTGTCGAAGCTTGGTTTCGAATGAAAAACATGCTCCGAAGTTGTCATGGGCATGGTTTGTCTCGTGGTAATATCATTCAAATCTTTTACCATGGTCTCGATGACACAACTCAAGGTATCCTTGATGCCGGAGGCATTTTTCTTTATAAGACCCCTAACGAAGCTTATAACTTACTAGAAGACCGTGTTCTTTTAAAGCTCGATTGGTCTAAAGATGCCAAAAAAAAACTCAATGAAAAACCGTTGCGTTCGCCAAAGGAACGAATGAAAATTCCAAAATCATGGATATGATGAAAGATCTCACCACCAAAATCGATTCCAAATTCCAAAGTATTCAAAAAGAAATCAAAGAAATTCGTGATGGATGTCATCATTGTGGTGGAAACCATTCTTCATCCGAATGTGATGACAAACCCATGGAAAATCCCGAAGCCGAAGCAAAATACGCTTATGGAGGATATCGAGGAGGTGGATATCGTGGAAACTACTACGGTAGAAATTCTAGAGATTGGCAAGATCGTCCACCAAGGGATGATAATCGTGGTTCACAACCTCGTGATGATAACTGTCCATCATCACAATCACCCGAAAACAAGAAGGAAGAATCCGATTTCGAAAAAACCATGCGTGAATTTGTTAATGCTCAAAGGCAAACAAATGAATTTATCAAAAATCAATTCTTCGCTCTCAAAACCAAAGTTGAGCAAGGACAAAAGAATCATCAAATGTCTATTCAAGACCTTGAAACCAAATTTGGCCGTCTTTCCGATCAATTCGCGGCTAGACAACCAGGTACCTTGCCTAGCAATACCCAATCCAACCCAAAACCATCATCATCTGGATCTTATCGTCCACCTCAAACAAGAAACGAACAAGTAAATGCTGTTTTCACAGGTAGTGGTCGCTCATATGACCCACCGCCCAACCTGAATCAAACCACTACCATCATCCATGATGATAGTGAAGATGAAGCAGAGGAGGAACCTAAGGAGAACGAACAAAATTCTACTCCGGTTGTTCAACCAACACCTCCGCTCAAAGCCTATAAACCAAAGATTCCATATCCTCAACGTTTGAGGAAAGAAAAAATGGAAGAACAATATGGCAAGTTCATAGACTTAATCAAAGAAGTTAGGATCAACGTTCCTCTTGTTGATGTCCTAGCTGGAATGCCCAATTATGGGAAATTTTTGAAAGAACTTGTGAGTAACAAAAGCAAGATGGAAAACATTTCCGCTACCTTCTTAAATGAAGATTGCTCAGCCATAGTTGAAAACAAACTACCGAAGAAACTCGGTGATCCTGGAAGTTTTCTCATCCCGTGTACTTTGGGAAATTCAATCACTTGTGATGCTTTAGCCGATCTAGTTGCAAGTATCAATCTTTTGCCATACTCGTTGTATGCGAAACTTTCAGTCGATACGTTGAAACCAACAAGAATGAGTATTCGTTTAGCAAATCATACTATCCAATATCCGGTTGGAGTAGCTGAAAATATGCTTGTTCAAGTTGGTCAATTCGTTTTTCCCGTTGATTTTGTGATCCTCGAAATGGAGGAAGATAGCAAAGTTCCATTGATTTTAGGAAGACCTTTTCTAAATACCGCTGATGCTATCATTCGAGTCAAAAACAAAGAACTCAATCTTGGAGTTGGTGATGAAAGAATATCTTTTCAAATCAACCAAGCAATGAAATACTCACATGCAAATGATGATACTTGTTATAGCATTAACATTGTCGATGAAATAACGGAGGAAACATTTGACGAGTTGCTTGATGAAAGAATTCTGACTCATAGAACATCTGGACAAATAAGCGATGACGATCTCGATCGAGAATTCACTGAATTTATGCAAATAAGTACTGAAGAAGTTCCAGAGGAAGAAACAACCAACTTTGAGGAGTTAGAATTCAGTGATGATATGAGAATCAAAACTTCGATTGAAGATCCACCGTTGGATCTCGTTTTGAAACCTCTTCCCGATCATCTGGAATATGCATTCTTGAAGAAAAATCTCTTCTTCCAGTAGTCATATCTTCGAAGCTCAAACCCGATCAAAAAGAACGTCTTATTTCAATGCTAAAAAATCATAAAGAAGCTTTCGCTTGGAAAGCTTCTGATATTCGTGGAATAAGCCTGAACTTTTGCAAACACAAAATCAATTGTGAAAACGATTCCAAACCCGTTGTTCAAAGACAACGAAGACTTAACCCGAACATGAAGGAAGTTGTGAAAAAAGAAATTATCAAACTTCTCGATGCCGGTATAATCTACCCCATTGAGGATAGTTCATGGGTGAGTCGTGTTCACTGTGTTCCTAAGAAAGGAGGAACAACCGTCGTAACTAGCGAACGCAATGAACTTGTTCCTACAAGAACAATAACTGGTTGGCGTATATGTATCGATTATCGCAAATTGAATGATGCACCAGGAAAGATCATTTCCATTACCGTTCATGGATCAAATGTTAGAAAGACTTGCGGGGAACAAATTCTTTTGTTTTCTCGATGGTTTTTCCGGCTACTTCCAAATTCCTATTGATCTGGCTGATCAAGAAAAAACTACATTCACGTGTCCTTTTGGCACGTATGCGTATCGGCGTATGCCTTTTGGTCTTTGTAATGCACTTGCAACATTTCAAAGGTGTATGATTGCTATTTTTCAAGATACGCTTGAAAAATCCATGGAAGTTTTCATGGATGATTTCTCGGTATTTGGAGACTCGTTTGAATCTTGTCTTTCAAATCTTGATAAAATGCTTGCAAGATGCAAATCAGCCCATCTCGTGCTAAACTGGGAAAAATGTCATTTTATGGTGAAAGAAGGCATTGTACTTGGTCATAAGATTTCAAGTAAAGGGATCGAAGTGGACAAGGAAAAATAGATGTCATTGCCAAATTACCACCCCCAACTAACGTCAAAGGCGTAAGGAGTTTCTTGGGCATGCGGGATTTTACCGCAGATTCATCAAAGATTTTTTGAAAATATCTCGTCCTATGACAAAACTTCTTGAGAAAGACTCAGTCTTTGAATTCAATGAAGAGTGCATCAAGGCATTCGAAACGCTAAAAAATAAGTTAACAAATGCACCAATTATGGTTTCACCGAATTGGTCGCTACCGTTTGAACTTATGTGTGACGCAAGTGATTTTGCCGTTGGAGCAGTTTTAAGACAACGCGATGGAAAACATTTTCGTCCTATTTATTTTGCTAGCAAAACCTTGAACGGTGCACAATGAAACTACACGGTCACTGAAAAAGAACTTTTGGCTGTAGTTTTTGCGTTTGACAAATTTCGTTCTTATCTTATTTTGTCAAAAACAATTGTATTCACTGATCATTCAGCTCTTAAATATCTGTTTGCCAAACAAGATGCCAAGCCACGTCTTATACGTTGGATTTTATTGCTTCAAGAATTTGACATTGAAATCCAAAATAAGAAAGGCGCGGAAAATGTTGCAGCGGATCATTTGTCTCGATTAGAAAATCCTAATCTAGATGAATTCGGAGAAGATGAAATCTATGATAATTTTCCAGACGAAACACTTATGGGAATCGAAAGTGAAGAAGTTCCATGGTTTGCAGATTTTGCAAATTATTTAGTCGGAGGAGTGTTGCAAAAAGGTCTAACTCATACTCAGCGTAGTAAATTTTTCGCTGACCTTAAACACTATTTCTGGGATGAACCATATCTATTTAAAATGTGTCCCGATGGGATAATAAGAAGATGAGTATACGGTTCGGAAACTCGAAAAATTCTCGATGAATGTCATCACGGCCCAACTGGAGGACATTATGGTCCGTCCACAACCGCGAAAAAAGTTTTTGATGCGGGATTTTATTGGCCGACTGTTGGATCGTTATACTCTGACCAAACTATTTTATATAGCTTGTTAAAGTTTTAGCAGTCTTGGATAAATCTTAAACTACTAATAATGAAACACTGAATTACTCTGTTTAAGTATGCGGAATTACTTAACAAAGCTAAGAAGAATAACAAACTTCAACGATTATATTAATCACCTTGAATCTGCTTATCGAATACAGACTCACAAACAACCCTAATATCTCTAATATCGAACTTTAGCTTTTTTCTAAAATCGTATCTAACTAATATCGACCTAGGGATCCTTTTATAGGCACAAGGAAAACCCTAGTCGGTTTACAATACTTGTACGACAAGTAAACTAACTCTAATTTAGTATATTCTAGACTTTACATAATATCCCTTAAACTAATCTCTAATATCGTCAGTCTTTATCCTTTAGCAGTACTTTGACTTTATCCAACGAGCAATACTTTGATCATGAGCAGTACTTTGACTTTAACACTTCAGCA
>LBNU01038101.1:0-11251 GCA_014162995.1 Artemisia annua | reverse complement strand
AAAAAACTTTTCATTTTTGCCGGCCTTTTGATTGTTTTCATCTTTGAAATTTCTTCATTTGAATCATAAATTTTATCCTAAGTCTTGAAACTCAATAATGTCATCAGAAATCATAGAAGAAGATGATCATGAAGATACATTTTTCATGTTCAACAAAGAAGCTCAAAAGCAAAAGATTAGACAACTTCTTAAGCACCAAAAGAATCAATATAACTCGTCGTGTTCTTCTTCGTCGTCGTGTTCTTCTTATTCGTTATGTTCTAAGGGAGTTGCTCTAAGTTCTTCGTTTTCATCCTTGGATAAAAACCGGAGCCGAAAGCTTTTGAATTTGATGAAAAAAGGGAGTACTTCTTTGAGGAGATTGTTTGATATGGAGCATACAAGTTTAGCTAATCATTTTGAGTGCTATAGTGGCTCGTACGAGACCAAGACTATTCCATTATGGGGTAGTGATTCGGATGATGGTGTTCATGATGATCCTTGGTTTGGAATAACGAAATTTGATCGTGGATTTGTACAAGTACCTCAAGAACATCAACAACACGAAGAAAAAGAAGAAGAAAAAGAAAAGGAAGAAGATGAACACCAAGAATACCGAAAAACGACGTTTAGGAAGCAGAAGTTGACTAGGAAGAAATCTTTTGCCAAATTGCCTAGCTTCTACAATTTTAGATTTCGGTTTCGTTTAAGATTGAAGTCAAGATTAAGAATCTTGTTTCGAATTTGGAGAGGAAAGAAGAAAAAAGAAAGTATAAGTTAGAATCAAATATGAAAGAAAGCGTGACATGCTATTTTCCTTTATTATCTTTCGAGTTTTTGAGTTGAAACAGATAAAAAGAACACCATCGTGTTTGAGTTTTTGGTGCTCTGAGCCGATAACAATGTAATGCGAGATTTCTATAATTGTATGTATTAGCATAACATTTTTTTTCTTAGGGCATACACTTTTAAAAAAAAATTATATTTTTGATTGTTTATGTCTCTGTATATGTTTTTAATTTTTTATGTATGGGTTAATTTGAGTTTTCTCTGTTTTGCGGGTCATTTTCACGTCTTGGACCCGGTGTTGCCCTCATTTTATGGTCATGCGTTGAACAAGTCGAATGTGCAGACTATGCAAGTCAAGCAAGTACTAATTTTTCTTCAATTCATGCTTTTTTTCATGTGCAGCTGCAATCTAATTTTCAGATTCCATCTCAGTATAGATCGTTATTTGATCAAAATACACGATAGCAAGTTTATGCCGTTTTTTACACTTTTATACAAATACAAACATTGCGATATAAGAGGCACTGTAATCACAAATCCATATCAACGACAAAAATTGCTAATCAGAATAAATAACCGTAACAAACTTTATAAAAAGCTGCACCACAAGTCTGCAATAACAAACCCGATCAAAGAAATTTACAAAAAGGTGTTTACAATATTACAATTATACCCTTTTCGCTCAAAACAACAACGTTTTGATCTTTTTATGAAAAATAAAAAAATTTACTTTTTACAGAAATTAATCATGAGCTAAATAATTCACTCTCCAAAAGTCTTCGACTTCTGTTAAAAAATGTACAAACAACACAATGATCAGAAACCAATCTTGCCATTATACTTTCATCTTCGATTTTTAACCGTCTACTTTGTTTATTCCACAAATGAATCCCGTGACTTTTTTCTTTCAACTGAACCACTTTAGCCTCGACCCATTTCCTGTGAGCTTGGTTTTCTGGTCGCCGAAATAAACCACCTATTCTAGTCCAGTCCACCTGATAAAACACCGCAGGTGGTAACACGCTAATGTTTGAATTTGGCCATCTTTCAACTACTCTTGACACGAGATAAGGTCCGTTATACCCCCATTTATTTCCATTAAAAGTCAATGCAAATTCTTCGATGAATTTGTATAGTAATGGATGTTCTTTATCAAAGATCAGCACTGCATTGTTTAGTCTAGTCCAGTTGCCAGACCGGGTCGCGCTTTGAGCTCCAATAGCATTGCATAAACCACTAAAATCTTTCAAAAGTATGAAATCTGTATCAAGATACACCCCGCCATATTTATAAAGCACAACTAGCCTCAACAAATTAGACAAATTCTGCGCTAATGGAATTTCACCCGGATCACGGTTTCCTTCCTTAATATTATCAAACCACGACTTAGCAGGCGTGTCCCCAAACAAAAATCCAAAATCTGGCTCAATTGCCTGAACTTTAAACCCCAAATCCAACACGGGTTTCAGAACCTGAAACCCGTGCTCACTATCCATAGTATTTGACAAAATCATCAAACAACCATTAGGATTCGAGTTAAACAACGCGTCAACCGCCAACATCTCACGCTCCCCAAAGACCCTTTGTGGGTCCGACGAAATCCATGTCATAAAAAACCTCACTTCACAACCCTTAAAAAACTCCCTAGCTCGAGTTTCAAAATCTTGGTTAGAGTGCAAGATATCCAACATGGCCAACTTTTTTTTGGACCCATTAGTACTATTATGATCATTATTTATAACCGTTTCTTGAACGATAACTTTGTTAACGATCAAGACAGGGTTATGAATAACAGAAGTGGACTTAAGTTGGTTGATAATAAACGTGTGGTTGTCGAAAACAGTCAAGGGAAACGCTGAAGACGACTTGGGTGTCACGTTAAAAGAAACATTGGACACAAAAGTATTGGTATTAAACATGTAAGTGAATACTATTGCAACTAAGCAAACAGTTGTGAATATATGAAACTTCGTGTAGTAGCGGCTATTTCTGTGGTGGTGGTGGTGATGGCTACGTCGTTGCTCCGTCGTTTTAATGCCCGGAATCTTGATTGTCATTGAAATGGCTTTTTTTGTGTTGGTTATGAAATGGTGGTTTGTTGAACAAGTTAGTTATTTGTAAAGGGTTGATAGTTGACTTTTTGGTAGTTAAAGTCGTTGGTGATCATGAATTTATGATCAGGTGTGTGATGGTTTATGGTACGGATTATGGAACTTTGAAAATGGGAAATTAGTATTTCAGTTGCATAACTTGCATGTAAAAAACTAACTGCATTTTTTTACAGTTAGTTTTTTTGGTATAGTTTTTTGACTGTAGTAGTATTTTGGAATGGGTAATTTTGGGTTTTTAGCATAGGCGGAGATAGGAGGGCGGGCATGGTGGGCACGCTCCCATACCAAAAAAAAATTCTAACGAACCGATTTGCAGTGTATTTTCTAAAATCTGTCTAAGTTTGCCCCGAAGACCATAAATTCCTGGCTCCCGGCCGGTTTTTAGTAGNGAACTTTAAACCCCAAATCCAACACGGGTTTCAGAACCTGAAACCCGTGCTCACTATCCATAGTATTTGACAAAATCATCAAACAACCATTAGGATTCGAGTTAAACAACGCGTCAACCGCCAACATCTCACGCTCCCCAAAGACCCTTTGTGGGTCCGACGAAATCCATGTCATAAAAAACCTCACTTCACAACCCTTAAAAAACTCCCTAGCTCGAGTTTCAAAATCTTGGTTAGAGTGCAAGATATCCAACATGGCCAACTTTTTTTTGGACCCATTAGTACTATTACCATCATTATTTATAACCGTTTCTTGAACGATAACTTTGTTAACGATCAAGACAGGGTTATGAATAACAGAAGTGGACTTAAGTTGGTTGATAATAAACGTGTGGTTGTCGAAAACAGTCAAGGGAAACGCTGAAGACGACTTGGGTGTCACGTTAAAAGAAACATTAGACACAAAAGTATTGGTATTAAACATGTAAGTGAATACTATTGCAACTAAGCAAACAGTTGTGAATATATGAAACTTCGTGTAGTAGCGGCT
The DNA here is from genome assembly GCA_014162995.1 of Artemisia annua. NCBI lineage: Eukaryota > Viridiplantae > Streptophyta > Magnoliopsida > Asterales > Asteraceae > Artemisia > Artemisia annua. The sequence goes on along the minus strand of LBNU01038101.1, from coordinate 7,433 downwards.
ATTTCTGTGGTGGTGGTGGTGATGGCTACGTCGTTGCTCCGTCGTTTTAATGCCCGGAATCTTGATTGTCATTGAAATGGCTTTTTTTGTGTTGGTTATGAAATGGTGGTTTGTTGAACAAGTTAGTTATTTGTAAAGGGTTGATAGTTGACTTTTTGGTAGTTAAAGTCGTTGGTGATCATGAATTTATGATCAGGTGTGTGATGGTTTATGGTACGGATTATGGAACTTTGAAAATGGGAAATTAGTTTTTCAGTTGCATAACTTGCATGTAAAAAACTAACTGCATTTTTTTACAGTTAGTTTTTTTGGTATAGTTTTTTGACTGTAGTAGTATTTTGGAATGGGTAATTTTGGGTTTTTAGCATAGGCGGAGATAGGAGGGCGGGCAAGGTGGGCACGCTCCCATACCAAAAAAAAATTCTAACGAACCGATTTGCAGTGTATTTTCTAAAATCTGTCTAAGTTTGCCCCGAAGACCATAAATTCCTGGCTCCCGGCCGGTTTTTAGTAGTTTTTTTTAGTCTATTTGGTATGATATTGGTTCTGAACCTGTTCAGTGTCAAACAATATGTTGAGCCAGACTCGATTGAAATAAGTTTAGTTTTCTAGCATAACGACGTTTTTTAGTTGAAGTAAAAACAACATGGTTTACGCCATATTGGTTTACTGAACATATAATGTGAAAATTTGAATTGAAATTTGTGTTTATCTTGCAATGGGTAATTTCGGGTTTCTAGTATAATATTTTATTTATTTGGAATCTGTTTGGTATGATGTTGGTTTTGATCCGATTTTGTCTTAATCTATTCAGTTTTATCAGACATAAAATTTGGTTACTGATAAACATCATATATTAGTCGGCTAAAAGATCAAAAACTTAGAAAAATTAACTTTGTTATTGATGTGAGTTTTGTAGCAAAACGATATCTGTTTAGTTAAAGAAAAGAAATGTGGTTTCCGCCGCCCAGATTGGTAAAAAAACCGTACAAAAGGCCTGTTCTATTGCAATATTTAGTGTCGAGTAGAATACCGAGCATGCTAGTAGTCGTCAGTATTTACATGACACAATTTGATTAGGTGTATTTACGAAAATTATACAAAACGAGAAACACAATTTTTTTTACCTGGTGCATTTAAGAAAAATCGAGTTTCTTTTTTTACAAAAATTAATACTACACCGCAAAATTTCATGGGTATCTCGGGACCCACCCTGCTTATGTCACAATGATTTTGTTTCAAAGTCTTCGACATATGAATTAGAGTACTAGTGAAATGGAGCAAATGAGGATTAAGGAACATTGTTATTAGAGTGAGGATTAGTGCAGGTTATTATAATCTTAGTCGCCAAAACAGTCGTGCAAGTTAGAAGCTTTGATTGAGGTCCCACACAAGCATAATCACACAAAAAGTCACAAAATAATTGCTCGTGGTACTTAAGAATAATATAATAAGTTGGCTTGAAGTATGATTGAAAACATAGTTTACCAGTCAAAGAGGGTTTTGAAGAAATAAGTCACGGGTTCAATCTCAACTCCTGGTTAACGGTCACTGGAACATGTGTTAATTGTCTTGGTGCACGACCAAAAGGGTGCACGGGTTAAGATTTTCCTGCCAATTTAAACCTTTTGGAGATTAAGTATGATTAAAAACATACATTTATATTTAGAAGAAATTTCAACTTATTTGCTGATAAATCAAACAGTGTGAATATATCTTATCTGAAGCAGTATAATGATCGTGTTGGATCATTATATGGGCAAGGTTCATAGTTCGACAAACGGAAGTCTTGGAATGTCTACTAACATCGTTAAGACTAAGATAAATCAAACATTCGCAGGTTTATCTGTTGTAAACAGAATCACATCGATCGTTCACATAATGTAATTAACATAATAACATGTATATGCACAATTATAACATTTCTTTTTCATAAATTCATTATCTATGCTAGTTATTTTCATAATTCATACATAAAACTTTATTAAAAAAAATAGATTTGGTGAACATGAGGAGCACAACAAACACAAGTTGGCCTCTCATTACTACTAATATTGTTTTAGTTAGTACAAGTGTTTCTATCAAAATACTATTAAAAAGTTGAAATATTCTCTAATTATTTTTATTATTGGCATTATCCAATTCTTAAACAATTATTTAATCCATAAGCATTTAAAAAAGTTGGTCAATAACATAGAATACATATTTTAAAACACAATGCTTGTAAAGATTGGTTTGTTCTTGACATTTTCTTTGGAGAAAGGTAACAGTACTACTAAAAGATTAAAGATCACGCGGGTAAGATCAAGTAGCGAAAATCACGGATACTTTTGTGCTCAGATAAGTAGTCGATGAGAGTCAAATAAGCGTTGTTTGTTGCAAAGATCCAGGGACACGGGCGTATCTGCGCGTACATACAGCATACTGTATAGTGTATGTGTTCATTTACTCACATGATTACGCACATGTATGTATAGCTCACGCTAAACAAACTGTCACGGAATGCACTTGTCATACTCAGTAATATCAAAAACTATAATTATGCTTTCCGATTCTTCACAAACAAGAAGTACTTTACAGCTCCAAAACCCCAAAAGTTACCATTATCTTGGGAACAAGGGATTGACCAAAATTGGCCATATCTGGCCTCCGTTTATCAAATCTACCAAAATACTTACAGGTTCACTATTCAAAAGTTAAATAAAAAAAAACCCCGAGTCTTGTGATTTTCATGATCACCTTTACAAGTTGTTGCCACCACTTCTCAGATCCTTTGTATCGACGTCTGTTCTTTGTGGTTTCTATGTTGCTGGAACCTTAAAATCTTTGGGTTCGAACCCGGTTGATGATTCCACTAGTACATTTTTGTATGCTTTGACGATTGAAATACCCGTGCTGCTCACATAACTCTATTTCGTTTATTTGGTTGATGCCGTGAGGATGATGAATCTAGAGAATTTTGATGTGATTCTGCATTTGACCTTTTAGCTGTCGTAGATTCTGGTAATAACCTATAACATTACGAAAATCAATAATCAAGAAACCAGCCACACAAGTAATTCAAGTGTTAATCGTGTGACTTTTCATTCCTTTGTCTAACTCTTACCTTGGCGACTCGACTCTATTGGCGTGCTGACCTGCTAAACTGGAGGAACGCCTCGCTTCAGCTGCCTGTAAAAGCAATTTATTTGCACACGAATTTAATTAATTTCAGTAAGCTTGATACAAACTAAAAAAAAGTTGGTGGGTACCAAGAAACGACTATTGATTTACTTGTAAACATATTAACGTATAATTAACACATCAACTGGAACCTTTAATTGAAAGGAGTACTTGGATAATCGATATAAACTAGAGGTGGCAATTTCAACTCATTACTTATAAATGATTCGATTTGGTTTACGTTCTTTTTCTAGTGGGTAAAACGGGTAACTAAAAATCCAGCTTAATACAATACGGGTTAAAAGTTGACCAAAAGTTTAGTTTTAATTATAACATCACCAAGTAACATAATCATGATGAGACATATATTGTTTTTGGCAGAAAGTTTTTCGGGTCAACCCAAACATGCTCATTTGCCACCTATAGAAGAAACAATGGACCGACCACCAATAATTACCTTTGTTAAGTGGAGCAAGAAAGCAACACCAAACGGCAGCTCAAGATAAGCACAAAAGCTATCTGGTGGTCTGGCCGTATTATCCAAGCACAACCTACATACTTAAGTGTAACCGTACATAATGAGCATATAAAATATTGAGTCCCACCTCAGAGGAGTTCTCGACTTCTTCATCTGAATCGGTTTCCCATAAAAATCCATTTTCCATTTCCGTAGATTGGTTATCAGGATCTTTGTTTAATGTTTCAGCCCGGGAGATGATGCATGCTACATATTTATCTGTAATAACATGAGAACAGGAATAATTTATCACCTGGACCTCATTTTATGACGATTCATCACATATCTTACTGATCGAATAAAACTCTTACCAGCCAAGCTACGAAGGGCATTCTCAGCAGCCTGTTGTTGTGCATCTTTTCTCGTCTTACCCATTCCAATAGCTACTTTCTCACCCGTGAACAAGACCTGCATCATTCAGCCCAATTTAGCACAGACCATATTATATAGAACTGCTGATAGAATTTCAGCTAAAACATTTACTGTGACGGTGTACTCTGCTCACCTCATAAGAGAACAGCCATTCTCTGTTGGGGCTCATAATGGATCTATATTCAACCTATAAATAAAAATAAAGATGACATGATACACGATAAGAATAACACATAACAAAAAGCTTGTTTTCCTACTGGATCAAATTAGCATTACGCCATTACCTTAGAGCCACATCTTTGTCCAATTTCCTGCAGCACTCCAATGGATAACGAAGGTTGAGGCTGGTTCGAATTTCCGCTCTCAGTAGGCCCTCTTCTGTTGTTAAAGGATGGTGGATTCTGAAGGGGTCCTATGTCTTCCACAAAATGAAAAAGAAATAAGCAAGCATTTAATTTGAACACAAATTGTTACAATAGAAGCTCCTTTCAATACCTGTTAGCTGGCCTGTTTGCGGTAAATTTTTCTTTTGCAATCCATACCCATGGGATACCTGAAATTGACACGAAAATATCAATTAAGTGGATGGGGCAACTTTTGAAACATTTACTTATTTACTTATGCTCTATCTCTGATTTACCAAAAAAAAAGGAACAGGTGGAACAGTTTAAAAACATCCGAAAAATATATTCAAATGCATACAAACATCCTAAACGGCTTTACCAAATATTACTTATTTACTTATTAATGTGGTTCATGTGATCATTTTTAAATAGCACATTCTTTATTTTAAAAAAAAAACTAAAAATCTAGAAAAAGGAAAGTGTTTGCATATCAGGCCAACCCATTTCAACAAGCAATAGAAAATGACCTGTTTAGCCACCTCCATAGATAACTGAAACAAATAAAAAAAAAAATCCAAAAACGTAGTATGTGTCCAGAACTAGCAGTAAAAGAATCCTTAACGAAAATATACAAGTTTTTAGACGATATTGGTGATTCTGTAATACCTCAACAACAGTTTTTGCCTCAGGTAGTAATGGCTGAATTCCTGCAGAGAAAGAGCTAGCTGTACCGGGAGATAGAGGATTGAAACCAGGTCGGTGTTTGTTCAATATATCAGGTGCTTGAATGGGGCCAAGTAAGCTAGGCTCTGCACAAAAGTTAAAGAAACTATACTAAGAAAAGATCAACCAACTTAAATACTCTTTGTGTGTGAGTGAAGAGATGTTTTACTAATACATACTTTCTAAAGGAATCAATGATCTGGAAGATGGTGGCCCGTAGATACTTGCATTTGGAGCCGATACCTGGGGTCTCTCAGATTTTAGGTCCACGTTTCTGGAATCCTGAGAAAGGTTAAAATTGAAAGCAATGAAAATTAGCATATTCTGTGTAGAGCTTGTTGTGAAAGTAACGGTCTGCGAGTGTGTCTGGGGTTGCTTAGTTTTTCTGCTTATGCTTCTGCTAATAAAGAAGTACTTGTAAGCTGCTTAAAAATTAGCACTTCATAGTGTTTGGATTTGCTTATTTTGTAAAAAAAAAATGTAATAAGAATCATACATAATATTTTGTTAGAAAAGCTCAAGCGAACGCACTTATTTTACCTAAATAAGCAGATAAGCAGAAAATAATAAGCAATCCCAATCAACACCTACATGCATAACAAACGAAAGTAACATATANTAAAACACCAAGAAGAAGAGAAGTTAACATTGCTGCAGAGCAAGTGAATGCTTGCCTGATTTGACGCATACAACACGCTTCAACAATTGGTTTGGAGCAATTAGGTGTGCCCCTGGATCTAACAACCTCCACATCTCCAATGCATAATCTCTTTCAGCCATTGTGCAGACATGAACTTCAAATCTTTTACGGCCTTTTGCAATCAAATAGCTTCTCAATTCCTCCCAGGCGGGTCGTAGCCTCACAAGGACACTGGTATCACGAATCTGTATATGCAAACAAATAATTATAAAAACTGACAAAAGCTTAGGAATTCAAAAAAACATTGTATGAATGCATCTATATGTGCAAACATACATAACAATTTGTTAAGCCTTAATGGCTTAATGACATGATTACAAAGAATACAACGTAAATGTTTAACCATGCCAATATTATCTTAGTTGGGCCCTTTGCATAACAGATATCAATGATTTCTATAATCCAATAATAAAATGTGACCTTAAAGTATTGAATTAAGAAGGTATACCAAAAACTGATTTTCTCATGAGCTAATCACAAGAAATCGAGACAATATGAGAGACTATATATAGAATGGTCCTCTAAAGCCAATAAATACACACGCATATGTGTGAGAGTGCAGCAACAGGCCCTGTGGGCCTCAACAGTCCCTAGATAGTGTGAGCTAATTTGGCCTGATAAATGTGAATACAATCTCCAAAAAGATGACTTGCAACTAGAGAAGTAAAAAAAGGTCATGGGGCATGGGCTAATCACCAGAAATCACAGAAAGCATGTGAATTCTAATTATAGCATGAGCCAATTAAGCATGTCTGTGAGTTAGCAGCGTGCCCTGTTCGGCTTCAGTTAGCAACAGTACCTATACAGTATGGCCAAATTGGGCTTTTTACAAGTGAGCGCAATTCCTAGTAATTAACTGGTCTAGACGTAACATAGATGTTTACACTAGACAATTCTTCTCTAAATTTAGTTATTCGGAGTTGGGAATGGACAGATAAATACATACTTATTCTCCTTTCTCCCATAAAGCTTCCTTTCCTGAATCTTAGCTCTTATCTTTCTTATTTATTCTGACTACTATCACTTTTATAAACCGGGCCTGGATAATTAAAGCTTAACGTATCAGGTTAGTGGCTGCTATGGAAAATTGCTGTGAGAACTTAATTAAGTGATATATAGGTGGCTATTCTTTCATAAGTTCACCCACCAAACTAGACCATAATTAGACACTGAGAAAATAAAAAACTAATTATTGTAACCAAGAATCATGCTTTCTTAACTTCCTAAAGCAACCAATATAAGACGAAAAGAATGAAAGATGCAATAACTCACATGCCTTAAGTGTGAAATCAACATGATAGATGCAATTATGAGTGGCATGAATTTCAACATTAATGACATTCTATATCCAGCATTTGTGCAATAAGTTTATCAGCAAAAGACGAAAATTAATGACATTGCAAAAACTAAGAAGATCTATTGCAGTCAAAACCTTTAACTATATGGAGACGAAACATATTAGTGTTTCGTCTTTAGCTGCATAAGCTTCTATAAAGATTTGCTAGAAATGATGACTCAAACCACTTCAATCATGTGTCTTGCCTTTAATTACTATACAGATGGTGAGACGGCATATTAACCATTAGTTTCGTCCTCAGCCACAACACCTAAGATT
>LBNU01038100.1:6189-41779 GCA_014162995.1 Artemisia annua | reverse complement strand
CAACTTTAGCCGTAATGAATGATATATCAGGTTCTTCCCAACCCGATGTAGCAGTAGCCCAAAATTATTGAATCCATGGCCCAATGATGTCCGGATTGACCAATAAAGAGTAATTGATTGAAGACCCAGTTAGGAAATCAATCACAGCATGAAAATCAAGATTCAATTTTGTCTTATCCAAATTAGCAATCATATTATGCTTACTACAAGTTGAACGAGCCATTTGTGAGTGGTAGAAGAATAAATTGTACGGAGAAGGTAAATTGATGATTAAAGTGGTGGCGTAAGTATGAATGAATGGGTAAGTAGAAAAGTGAGAGTAAAAGGCGGTAGGGTTAGTTATATATATGGATAAGATATAAAAAATAAAATCCCATTTAATGCGTATACCGTTATTTTGGCATGTATCCCTTCCATAACGAAGTATTTACCATTACCACGTATTTTTGACCGTTAGAACAGTACTTTTCCACGTAGCAGTACTTTACACGTCAGCAATACCCTTCAAAGCAGTACTTTCCCAAAGCAGTACTTTCAGCTAAAGTTGCAAGCAGTACTTTCCCATTATCTTTACCACAACATCAATAGCATTGTATTGCCTCCCCTCAAACAATGCATAGGATTAAAAGAAGTCCTCCCCTCAAATGTAGCTTAATAATTAATCATACCAATACTTACCACCAAATGTTTGAATCTTGAAACATCAAATCCTTTGGTAAGTAGATCAGCTACATTGTCATCTGTGTGAACCTTGACAACATTAATGAGTCTATGCTCATAACAATCACGAATAAAATGATGCCTAATCTGAATATGCTTGGTCTTGGAATGATAGACAAGATTCTTCACAATGCAAATTGTACTCTCATTATCAATATTGATAGGAGTATTCTTGAAATTGAATCCATAATCCAGGAGTTGATTCTGCATCTATAGTACTTGTCCACAACAACTTGCAGCAGCAACATACCCTGCTTCAGTGGATGAGGTTGCAGCAATAGTTTGTTTCTTACATTGCCATGAAACTAGTCTTCTTCCAAGATATTGGCATCCTCCTGTGGTTGATCTTCTATCATAATTATCTCCTGCATAGTCACTGTCTGAAAAAGCTTCCAAGTGAAAAGGTGAATCCTTAGGATACCACAATCCTAACTTAGGTTGGTGCTTGAGATAACTAAAAATCCTCTTGACTGCATTCATATGAGAGACCTTGGGTGTGACCTGATATCTTGCACATAAGCATACATCAAACATAATGTTAGGTCTAGATGCAGTTAAGTACATAAGACAACCAATCATTGATCTGTAAAGCTTGACATCCACATGTGCTCCATCATCATTCTTTCCTAATGAGTTTGAGGCTTTAATGGGTGTGGTAACTGGCTTCATATCACTTAAGTTGAATTTTTTAAGAATGTCAGTGACATAGTTATCTTGACTAATGAAAATTCCAATTCTTGATTGTTTAACTTGAAGCCCCAAAAAGAAAGTTAATTCACCCATGGAACTCATTTGAAACTCATTTTGCATAAGCAGCTCAAATTCTTTCACCATAGACTGTTTTGTGGCTCCAAAAATAATATCATCCACATATACTTGAACAAGCATAATATCCTTTTTATCTCTTTTGATAAACAAAGTCTTATCAATTGCACCTCTCTTGTAACCATGTTGCAGTAGAAAAGTGGAGAGTCTTTCATACCAAGCTCTGGGAGCTTGATGAAGGCCATACAGTGCCTTGACAACTTTGTAGACTTTGTTTGGATGTTCAGGATCCTCAAAACCAGGAGGTTGTTTAACATAGACTTCCTCTGTAATTTTGCCATAAAGAAAAGCACTTTTAACATCCATTTGATAAACAGGAAAGCCCATATAAGAAGCAAAAGCAAGAAATAATCTTATTGCTTCAATCCTTGCAACAGGAGCAAAAACTTCATCATAGTCCACTCCTTCTTCTTGTCTATATCCTTGTGCAACCAATCTTGCTTTGTTCTTGATGACATTGCCTCTTTCATCTCTTTTAACTCTGAAAACCCATCTTGTACCAATCACTTTCTTTCCATCTAGTAATTCACATAATACCCAAACATCTTGAAGTTTGAATTGAAGAAGTTCTTCTTGCATGGTTTCAACCCAACTCTCTTTAGCTAATGCTTGAGCTATTGTCTTGGGTTCTTCTTGAGAGATAAAGCAGGCAAACAGGCATGTCTGAAGATTCTTATGATTCATCCTGCTTTGTTTATAAACAAAGCTAAGTAAAGCACTATGCTGCTTAGAGAAACCTTTAGCTTTTGTTCTAGTGGTGACACCTGAGCTGTGAGGTCCAATGATTTGGCTTACAGGATGATCTTTATGAACTCTTAAATTTGGAGTTGGTGGCACTTGAATATCATGTTCCAAATTTGTGACATCAGGATCTTCAGATGAGAAAATGCCTTCATCTTGTAATTCATCATCAGTATCTTCTAACTCAGGCATGTTTGGATCATTCAAATCATCAGTATTGATCCAAGTTGATGTATCTAAGACACCAGAAGTAATTTCAACTGGTTCATCAGTACTTTGAGAAGAATCTTTGAATATACCATTTTTCTTTGCAGCTTCATAAGCCCTCCTTTGATCATCTTCATAGGACTTTGCAATGTTTTCTTGAGAAAGCATTTTATTCAGTTCATCTTGAATAGCCTGGTTGTCATAAGATTCTGAGTTGGTTGGTTGAACAGTACTTTGTGGTTCAACAGTACTTTGAGAGTCAACAGTACTTTTAGGTTCAAAAGTACTTTGCTTCTTTCCAATGGGTTCTTCATTAGGAACATCTTCAAGTCTAACATTGACCCCATGAACAATGTACTGTAAATCTTCTTCTTTGTGAACAACTTGATTTTCCTCCCTAACAGGTACATAGTTCATAGAAGGAGTCAAAATATCAAGATCAAACATCCAATCAGGACTTTTACCTTTTTGATTTTCTTGATCTTCCAAAAACTCAACATGAAGACAATCTTGAACCTTTTTGGTAGCTCTGTTGTAAACTCTAAATCCTTAACTATTGGTACAATAACCCAATAAGTATCCTTCATCTGACTTGCCTTCAAATTTGCCCAGTGAATCACTTGTATTTAGAATAGTCAGAGGACATCCAAAAGGTTTCATAAAACGAATGTTTGGCTTCTTGCCCATAAGCAACTCATATGGTGTCTTCATCTGAGGTTTAGTGACTGAGACTCTATTTAACACATAGCAAGCAGTACTTACAGCCTCAGCCCAAAATTGAATAGGTAATGAAGAATCTGCAAGCATGGTTCTAGCTACTTCAATCAATGTTCTATTTTTCCTTTCTGCAACACCATTCTGCTGTGGAGTTCGAGCAATGCTAAACTCCCTCTTGATTCCTTTCTTGGCACAAAAGTCATCCATGTTAGGAATACGTTTTTCTTATTGAAGATTCGGTCACCCCAAGTATTATTAAGCATCATGTAGCTCGTAGTATTTAATATATTAGTTAAAACGTAGTTTAGTATTAGTTAGTATTCGTGGTGTCGGGTCGGGTCTTTTACCCTCTGTCAGCCCGCTCCACAGCCTAGTAGAGGCATTCATCCATCATGTACATATAAATAGCCATTCCCTCACAAGGGGAGGGTTGGACCTTTCACTTCTCTTAATCTAATAGATATTTGTTTCTCTCTCTAGAAAGGCTCCCTCTCATCTCTTTCTCTCTCTAAACTCTACTACTTCTTTCTTGAATCAATCTAACCACAAAACCACACTAGTTATTATTATGTATATCTTACAATTGGTATCAAGAGCCAAGGTTTCATCTTAAGACTTGGCATACTCGGTTTGGTGTATGGTTCTTGTGTTTAGATTTTTTCGTATTTAGACTTTGGCTTCTTCCTAGGGATTGTTTGGTCTTGAATTTTCTGTTTGGTTTTGGTGTTTTATTGTGGTTCGAGCCATACTATTCGTTGGTGTTTTATTGAGGGTCGAGTCAAACTGCTTGTTTTGGTGCTTCATGTTGAATCAACTGTTTTGATATGTTAAATGTTATTCTCATAAGTAGTTTTTCATTAGTTTGAAGAGTTTTATTTTTCAAAGTTTCTTGGTAGCGTTTAACTTGGTTTGGTTTCTTATCAGCGTATAGTTTTTACGGGATAAAGACAAAAAGGACGATCATGACAGTTTCGTCTTATTAGTAGCGACTATCTCCAATTCTAGCAATTACCTCCTAGTAACGTTTACCTACTGGTAGCGATTAACTTTTAGCGATCATCTTTTAGCGTTTAACTTTTAGCGATTAACTTTTAGCGATTAAGTTTAGCGATTAAGTTTTAGCGATTAAGTTTTGGTGTTTCCGCGTTTAACTAGTTTTTTTTCAATTTTTAGTGTTAGTAAACCAAACAAGAACAAGTAAAGGAAACGAAGATCTCAGTTGACTCTTTTGCATTCCAAGATTCGTCTACAAACGAAACCAAAGAGATTAACCATCATCGATCTTGTGAAAGCTAAACTTCTTTTAGTATCCGAAAACATTAAAGAAAATAAGATCAAAACATAAGCAGTTTAATCCTATCTTTCATTTCGGTCAAACAAACAAACAACAACTAAAAGATAAGTAAGCTAAAGGATCTCAGATTCGTGTTTCAAAGAGAGCCTCACAAATCCTTAAAGGATCTAAACACGGTGTTCATCATTGATCTTTGTTTGAAGCCTAGCTTCATGTTACTATACGAATCTTAAAAGAAAGGACCAAAACAAATTGTGTTTCATCCCCTCTTGGTTCGGTTTATATGTAATACATAACAAGAACAATACGAAAAGAAAATAACAACAATGATCTCAGTTTGTGTACCAAGGAGACTATAAGAAATCGTTAAATGATTTTTTGTTTTTTTACAACTCCTCATAGATCACTTTGAAGACTAGCTTCTTTTACTATTTGAACTAATCAAAGATTGGACAAAAACAAATGTGTTTCATCCTTATCTTTCATTCGGTTTGAACAAAAACAAACAAAAACAACAATAGATCAACCTACCTTTGAACACTTCTGATAATCACCGAAAGTTTTTTGTTTTTGTTGTTGTTGTTCGGATTTAGCATGAACGAGTGCTCGGATTAAATCATCATAGGGTCGATATTTTTTTCTGGTTGGGAGAACTTTTGGTGGCTCCTGCGTCTATATTTAGTGGATTAGGGTTTACACAAGATTAGTGTAAGTGTGGGGTTGTTAGTCTTTTATAGTGAGGATAATTAGGTTTAGTTTGTTGGGGTTTTGTTTGGGCCGACTGATCATCAAACAAAAGTGTGGGCTGTGAATTGTTGTGTGTTGTTTGGGCCGTATTTTCTTTTTGGATCTTGGGCTGCGTAAGAGTAAACACAGGGTGGACCGGAACTATTGTTTGTTTTTCACAAGGATGATTGTTTGTTTTTCACAAGAACGAATTTCTCTTTTGCATTAGTATTTGAATTTGAATATTTGAAGTTACTCTTTGGTAAGGTATTTTCGGGTATAACTTTCGTCGACGTTTTGGACTACGGTGTTACTCGAGCTTCAAGTATCCGTGATAAAGCTGATTGGTTAAGGAAATTCGGGCTCGTGTGGAGTTTATTTTTGTGCAAGGCCTCATTCTTCTTCACGACATTAACTATACAAGTTGAACTGTTGGGTATAATTTTTTTGGTCAACGGCTTTGTTTGAGCTTCAAGAGTCCGAGATCGAGAATTATTTTTTTTGGTTGAGATACTGTCGGGCTTATTGGAGATAACTATGGGGCTTATTCGAATTTCAAAACTCGAACGTTGTCTGAATTTCACTGAGAATTGTCTACTTCACCACTCAAACTCACTTCAACCAAACCATATCAACTCTTTGTTGTTTCACGGTTTATTCTTGATTTTGTAAAATCCCGCGAAAGAATCTATTTCTCGGTTTAAATCATAGAATTGTAAAATCCCGTGCACGTTCACAATCATGTCTACTAATTCAGATTTTGTCATCTCAGAGATACTCAAATTGTACGACACGATTGATAAACATATGACTCAAGACCCTGCACAACAAATGAACTTGTTTGAGTCTGATAACGCTGAAATGGAATCTTCGTGCTCGAATTCTCAAATGAATGAGTTGCTTCAGCCACAACAAGTGCTTTACAATGCAAATGAAAGTTGCATAGAATGTTTTCGACTACTTCATTCACACCTCTCGGTACTTTTAGAGGGAACTGGATTCAAGATGGGATTCGAACGTGCATTTGCAACACTCTTTGGTCAAGATGTTCAGACTTTCACAGACACAATGATTCTTAACTTAGATCAATTACAACAACAACTTGACAAAGGAGAATCTTCCAAAATTAGATCCATGGCTGCCCTGTGTGTGATCAATGAACAACTTCAAATGTTCATCAATTCGAAATTCACTATGGATTATGACTATGATAGTCTGATGATGCAATAGTGTTTTTCTGATCACACTGGAATCGAGGTTGACACGTTCAGAGATACACTCCTCCTACTCATGGGTAATGTCAAGGAGTTCATTGAGGAAAGAGCACAACACGTACTTATGCATGATGACAAGTTGAAGACATGTCAGGTGCAATCATGTGATGGTATTGTTGATTCGGGTAAAGCATCGGATGTTGGGTCAGTTGTCATGATATGCAAAGGATCAGAAACTGATAAGATTGACACTACCAGCAGTTCAGTGACTCTTACTGACATGAATGTTGAGTTCAGACCAGTAAAAGAACAAGTGTCATGTGCTGAGGTACCCTTAACTGATCAACATAATGTGCTCTCTAATGAATGGCTGCATACTGATCAAATTAAACCCAATTATGACACATATTTGTTAGAAACGACTGATAGCAATATCATTCCTGACTCAACAAATATGAGTCATAAAGGGGGAGAAAGTGATCAGGATGCTGAACGTGATGATGAGTCAAGCTCTTTGTTTATGGCTGAGTATTTTAAATCAAATGATATGGTTGATAAAGAAGTTTTTAATGAACTTTCAAGCAGACTTTTACAACTTGAAAAACATTGTATTTCTCTTGAAATCGCAATGCAACAAAAGGAAGAAAGTTTTCAAACTAATCAACCATGTAAAAATCCGGAACTTCCTGATTTCCGTGAATTCTTTATAATTAATGATTTGAAAGCTCAGCTAGAAACCAAGGACTTGAAAATCAACAACCTGAAAAAATGTATTACTGAGTTGTGTGATATGTGTAATGAAGTTAAGGCTAAACATGTCTGCGATGTTATTGAATTGGAACATAATGTGGCTAAATTACTTGAGGAAAACGAGACTTTGAAAATTCATTGTAAAGACTTGTGTGATTCAATCAAAGAAACGGAAACTAAGACGATAGAACAAACAACCTCTTTGATTGCCAAAAATGATGAATTCAAAGCTCAACTTCTGGAAAAGGGTTTCACAATTACAGCATTAAAGAACGAACTAAGAAAAGCAACAGGGAATAGTGTGAACACTAAGTTTGCAAAACCATCAATCTTGGGGAAACCAGTTTTACCATCGAATAGAAACCAATCAGTTGTTAGAAAACCGACTGCGTTTAGATCTGAACGACCAAAATTTTCAAAAACTCGGTTTGCCTCCCAAGTTGATGCGGAACAAGTTTTGACAAAACAAGTCACTCCACATTATTTGCCTAAGATTATTGCTTCTAGTTCTGCTAAACCTCAACATGTAGCTACTCCTGCTCCCAGCTCCTCTAGGATTAGTTCGAAAACAGAGTCAAAACCAAGCATTAAGATTCGAAATTCTTATAATATAAATGACTTGGATAAGAACAATGATCTAGAAAAGGCTAGGAAACGGGCACTACTTCATAAGGATGGAATCTTAGGTTCAAAACCTCGTATGGTGCCTCCTTGCTTATTGAGGAACATTGCTAAGGTTCAACCTGTTAAGTCTAGGAGTTACAGTAAGTCATCCACACTACATAAGAAGCAAAACAAACCTAAAACTTCTCCTAGGTGGATTCCAGCTGCTAAATCTTTTGAGACTAGGAATAACGATAAGTCTTCCACTATGCATAAGAAGCTTAATGATGAGACGAAAAGTGTACCCGTTTTAGGGGGTCATTTAAGCCCTAATTCGAGTAAATGTGATCAAATATTGCCCTAAATCGTTCCTTTTGTCATTTTAGGTACTTTTGAGAAGAATTCTGGAAAACATGCTAATTTGGACGTTTTTGGAGCATAAAAGTGAAGAAAACGACAAAGTCTCAAAAGAAGCTGGAAAACCTACCTGACGGCGTCAGAGTCACAAGGTGACGCCGTCAGCCAACATTGACAAAGGAGTAAAATCAGATTACACTAGACGCCCTATGAAGAAAACAAGATGTTTACACCTGACGGCGTCAGGTGTTAGAGAAAGTAGGCCGTCAGGTGTTAACTTAAAGAGTGACGGCCCAGAGCAAAATAAAGAGTGACGGCGTCAGAAGTAAATCTAGGCCATCCGAGAACCCTAATGACGGCGAGCTGACGGCGTCAGAACCCATAACCTGACGCCGTCAGAATGTAAAATCTATATATACTTTTCTATTTTTCATTCATATGGGTGGAACTTTTGGTACTAGTTTGGGAAAAACCCTAAAGACGAATTTGGCTGTATTTTCAAGGGTTTTTCACCCTTGAATCCTTCATGTTCAATTAAAGATAAGTCCTCACTTAAATTAATCAATATGTCTATGTGTTGGTTAATTATATCTTATGCTTGTCTTTCAATTAACATGCTAGGCTAGATTTTTCTTGTGTTTGCCTAGATCTAATGAAACCTAACTATTAATTATTGGTTGATTGGTGTGTTGTTACTTGTCTTGGATGAATGTTTCATCAATGTTAGGCTTAAGAAAACTGGCTAAACTCCTTTATGGTAACATGCTTGAACGTCTTAAGAAACATGTAACTAATGCGTACTAGGTTATTAAGGTAGTATTTAACGCATGAGCCATTGTTTACAATCCCTATGATTGGGTGCTTTACGCATCGTTGTAGGAGGAGATAAGAGCTCATAGAATTGGGGAGATATGTATGCCACCCCATGAATTGTTAAGGAATACACCCGTCATCTACGCAAGTAATACATGCACCAATTAACCGGTAAAAGATAGTTAGGGAGTAAGGAAATCTAAGTAAACACATTTGTCTCCATATAAGTTTTCACAACCACAATAGTTTAGTTATTTTATTTTTAATTGCAATTGTAGTTTTTGGGTTAGTTGACTAGCAACTAATTCCGCCCACTCCTCCAAAACCCGAGATTTTACTTGCTTTCATAAAAATATAAAAATACAAAAATAATCTTCCTTCACCCTTAGACCTTTTAGAGTAGTTTTTCTAACCTAACGAACACTATTCCCTGTGAGAGAACGATCAATCCCCCGTACTTACCACTACACTATACTACACCGACCAGGTACACTGCCTGGTGGGATTGCAAGCTTCTCAAGATCCCTTGAGAGGTAAAACCTGTTGCGTGGTCGCAATCCCACGTCATCACTTAACAATCCTAGACCTAGCCGTAAGTGGATACCTACTGGTAGAATTTTTAAGAACTCCGGACTTAAGTGGATACCTACCGGAAGGTTGCTTACCAATGGCAAAACCATGGTTGACCGTGAAAACCCCAAGGGTTTGGATACTGCTGTTACTAACCCATATATATGCAATCAAGTTTGTAATGTTAGTGCAGGTAGTCCTTACTCAGTTGCAGATACATCAATCATTCACCACACGAGAAGACTAAAAATCTGGAGGCCTAAAGCAATCTTATCACCTGCTTCAGGAGGTCTAGATATTCAATGTTGACGTATGTCTGCTATGAAGTTTGATCACATCAGATCAAGCCTCACTCTTCATCATTAAGACGCCTGTTCACATCAGCTCAGGCCTCGTTCTTCAAAGACTATGACGTCTGTTCAATTCAGTTCAAGCCTCGTTCCTCAATGATCATGACGTTTGAACACTTCAGTTCAAGCCTCGTTCTTCAACAGAATGATGTCTGTTCACATCAGTTCAGGCCTCACACTTCATCATGATGACGTTTGAACACTTCAGTTCAAGCCTCGTTCATCAACGACTATGACGTCTGTTCACATCAGTTCAGGCCTCGCTCTTCAATGAATATGACGTTTGAACACCACAGTTCNACGTTTGAACACTTCAGTTCAAGCCTCGTTCTTCAACAGAATGATGTCTGTTCACATCAGTTCAGGCCTCACACTTCATCATGATGACGTTTGAACACTTCAGTTCAAGCCTCGTTCATCAACGACTATGACGTCTGTTCACATCAGTTCAGGCCTCGCTCTTCAATGAATATGACGTTTGAACACCACAGTTCAAGCCTCGGATCTCAGTGTCAACATTATGGCGTCTGTCGACTTCACTTCAGGCCCCGTTCATCAAAGGAAAGAAAGGTGTACGATTCAGTGCGCCTTATCTTCGGAAGAAGAGAAATCTTGTTTTTGACCATTCTCAACTAAATGCTTCATGCTTTCTCCATGGTCGTTCATTCATCAAGTGGATCTACTTATCTTTGATCGAATTCTTATTCACTTGCTACTCAATAAAAAATGGCAAACCTTGTATGCAATTTTTGAGGGGGAGAAGTATGAATATACTACATGTTGATGGATGTTGAAGAATGGTTATACGACTCTCATGATATCGAAGATGCACACTTGATTAATGATCCGTTACTTGAATAATGATGCTGCACATGAAAAAGTTGGTTGACATACGAAAATTCATTAAATGTTGTCTTCAAAACCGAAAAAGTTGGTTGACATACGAAAATTCATTGAGAATGAAGAAGCAACTAAACAAGTCACCGACATGGACGTGAATCTCTTTCATCACAAATTGTTTTTCCTTCAATGTGCAGTCTAGAAATCGACCATAAGAACATAAAAGAAAATGTTGGCTAAAAGGTCAAAACGGCTAAGGATTTGGACATGGAATGTCATATGATCACGAAGTTTATTTGGTATTATTTATTTGAGGTTGAAGTAAAAATTCATGGGTGCGTGCACTTAGTATCTGAAGATATCAGGTTTGGTTTGATGAAGATTCTTCGAGATCCTTGTTCGAGCTTTTAACCTTTGCAATGACGAAGACTTGGATATCTAGTTATTTTTGGTAATTCTTCATTTCTATTACCACAAAATAACTATCACGTTAAGTGTCACACGTAGTTGTTGATATTCAAGAGGTGATGTACGTCTTATACTTGATGGTTGGTTGGTTGAAGAGTATAGAGTACTTAGAGATTCGAAGTTGCACGAACTCTCTACACCACTCTTGGTCACACATTAGCGCAAGTTTAAGTCACAAGTTCGGGTCAGTTTACTCCACTCTCAAGTTCATTATATCGGGTTTTCTCCATCAGTGGTCACTTCATATAGCCTACATAAGGGTTGGTTGAGATAGTCATAGAGAGTTTCTGTAGCAGTTGATTCTCACAGGATACATCCGAGCCAATGTTGTTCTTCTCTCATGATTTCAAGTGTAATGTGATGATGATTCTGAGGTATCAAATCAAGCAAGGGGGAAGGAGACATACACCTGAACGCACAACGAGTACACGTGATGAGCTTTATACTTCTTAATTGAAGATATTCCGGGAAGACACACGTCACAACCGCAGAGATAATCAGTGTCTTAACTCGTTTTTCTGGTTTATCATTCCAACTACGTGTGGGAAGTAGTCTCTTGATACTTGTGGTATGCTGTACTTCAGTTTTCAGAGGGATGTAACATGAGAGGAATATTTGGAGTGAGAGTGAGATGATTGGTATGTGTCATTTTACACATACCTTTTACCTTATTTAACGGACCAAAAAGACCAAAAACCGACCTAAAATGCCAAATATATGTTGTTCACTTTGACACCTAAAATACTTAAAGACTCTAAAAGTATTTTAAACATTCTAAATGGTTGGTCAAGGGGTTTGATCATAATGCCACATAACAAACATGCACGAACCTGTGTTGTAGCATACGAGGACCCGAGACGTCGAGAGGTGTTGAATGTATGTTGAGACAAAATATGATTATGAGTAACTTGTAAATTTTACGTTATGTATCAAATTATACGTTTGTCATCAATCAAAGCAAACGAGACTGTATAGATTAAATATCGTAATATTTGCACTAACACATTTTTAACCCTCTATTCAACCAGGGTGCATATTATATAGATTATTCTCATAAATATGGCATTTGCTGCATAACACTATTTATCATGTCATCTACATTTATTTTTACATACATATACAACCAAGCATTTTTTTACTTGTTATTTTTGGAAATACATCATTATCATAGATTGGTGTATGAATTTATATGTTACAAGTCTTGTATGGGTATTGGGTGGGACTTGTAATAGGATAGATTGATATGACTTTTTCCAAGAGGACTTACATTCAAAGGTTTTCCCTTTTTATATAAACGTGTTTACTCATCAACTATTTTCGTAGTTGACTATTTTCTATCATGCATTTCAAGTGATCGTCAATAAGCATTTTCATGAAGGCATTTGCTAATGAAGTCTTTTCATGTCATCTTTGTTGTTGTCATGTTTCCAAGACAATATCTTTTGAAAACTAAGTACTATGTTTCTTTTTCCGACGTTGGCTAAAACAATGTTGTAATGATGTACTATTTCCTTTAAATTAATGATGGCATGTTCTATTATCTTATGCTTGTGCCTTTACCTGTTACAATTCACGTTTCTGCTTTGGCGAGGTGTGACAAAATGCATAGTTATTTTTTGGTTTGAACCCTATATGTTAAGCCACCTGAGGAAGCTTAATTGAATAAGCGTGGCGGGCATGAAAATGATATATATATATATATATATATATATATATATATATATATATATATATATATATATATATATATATATATATATAAAACATTGTAAATATTACTCAAGCCCACTCTCGTAATGGTGAAGGAGCAATATTCTAAACGGATAGACCTTAAACTCAAGTAGTTGCTTTCCCTTCGTAGTAATACTTTTGTTGCTAAACCGACAACAAGAGTTGATAAACAAAGAACTAAGTCAAAAGAGAAAGAAAGACTACTTCTTCTTAGCTGCTTACGTAATATACGTTGCTACCTAATTAAGACCATTATGACTTCTAAACGAATAGACCTTGAACTGGAGTAGTTGCTTTCCCTTCGAAGTTATTCTTTTGTTGCTAAACCGACTAAAAGTGTTGATAAACAATGAACTAAGTCAAAAGAGAAAGAAAGACTACTCCTTCTTAGCTCTTTACGCAATATCCTTGCTACCTAATTAAGACCGGTATTATCATATGCTAGTCAGTGGCTATCCCGGTTATTCATTAGAGCGAGTATATGTTGTTTAACTGGCCTAGCCTTTCTGGCAATGTTCACGTTAATGCAAAAATCCTAACAGAGTTGAAGTTAAAAGTTGAAGATATAACAATGGTAAAAGTAAAACAAATTAAAATGAAAGCAAACCACGTGTATCAAATAATACACCCAAATTACGTTAATTTCACTATCGATTTCAAAATAAATTTGAAAATTAATTTAAGAGAAGATTTGATAATCATTTTAACTATTGTTAGTTTAATCTTGTTTGCAGTTAGTATCCCGGGCTTTAAATCAGGTCTATTTTCTTATTAAAATTACAACCAATTTATGTGATAATATAGAAAAAACTTAGGTCTATTATCTTTATGTGTAGATGATACAGAATATCTTTGCCGCAACATAACTCATTTAGCAGCTCTAGATCAATTCCTATTAGCAGGGTGGCGTGTTTATAATGAGGTCAAAACCATGTTTATCTATCGAACAATATAACTCTGGATAACTTACTCAAACACCCCTTATTTCATGTTACCTAATAATCAGTACTCCCTCCGTCCTAAAAAGAGAGTCACAAACAAAAAACAGAGAACTTATGATATGTGTAATTAATGCTAGTTTTGATTGATAAAAAATCATTTTTACCCTCATAGTTAATATAGAAATAAAAAATGAGTAATTAATGCAAGTTTTGATTACAAGGGTAAAGTAGAAAGTCATAAGTACTGTTCATGTATAAAAACTTGACACTTGTTTTGGGATAAAAATAAATAGTAAAGTGAACACTTTTTTTAAGACAGATGGAGCACATTACAAGGTTAGCAATAGAACAACAGATTAAATGTCACAACATAACTTTCATAAAATACCAATTGTCTCAAAATGTGTTAACTGTGTTTTGAACTCATAGTTATTATGAACAAATTCATGACTGATTGCTACTCTTGACTAATTTGGTAGTGGTATTATTTATAGTTCTTAAATTTTGAAATAATATCTAACTAAAATTATTGTTAATTCGTTGCCATTTAATCTGTTAACCAACTACTTTCTTACCTGTTAGTTTCATGTTCATTTCATATCATCCATTAAATCTTATTAAATTTGTAACCACTTCACTCGACAATGATTACTCAGTGTATATATGTCAACGAGTTGACTTATTAGTAGTTGACGCTGATAATTAGGTCTTGATAAATGATAAACATAAACTAACAGGCTATTTGCGAGTTGCGACGGGTACCTTATATTTAACTTTTTTGACGAGCTAATGTTTTTTGTTATAAGTTTCTTCATGACAATAGCTTTATAAATAACAGTAATTTCAAATGAAAATAAATTTTAAGAAATAAACTATTTTCTATTGATGCATGATAGATTTAAAAAAATAAAAAAATAATAAAAAATAAATAAAAATAACATCACACATGATCTAAGCTTAAATTAAATTATTAATTACGAGTACTTTTATATGGTCCTTTATAACTTGTAAGACTATGAATAATGAAGAACTAACGTAAAATTAGGGTTATACATATATATATATTTTTTTTTTTTTTATTTTAATATTCATTCTCTATCTCAGATTTTTAGGCTCAATGCAAGTCCTCAACGCCACTTTTTTATGTTTCTTTCTTATAGCAATGACCATTTTACATGATTTTGAGGTAAGTAATATATCGATGGCATTTTTTGTTATTTATTTATTTTTTGTTTGTTTTTTTGTTCGTTTGTGTGTTTACTAACTGTGGGTTCATACTTGTTTTTCCATTTTCATGTTTTGAAGCCTTGCAAATGCAATTAATCAGTTGGTAAAGAAATCGGCGAACACTAGAAACTAATTTATGGCATTTTAAATACATGTATCAAGTCGCAAACGCAGCTCCAACAGCCCCTTCGTGTATCATAAGTTAAACTAATTTACTGCATTTTAGATACATGTATGAAGTCGCAAATGGTTAACACCCTTGCCTGTGGAGACAGAGGTCAAGAGTTCGATCCTCACCCATTGTAAGGCTGGAGGTCATTTTCTACCTTTGTAAGAACAGAAAGCAGCCTCTCTACCTTAGGTAGGGGTTAGGCTGTCTACATCTCAACCTCCCCATACACTATGGAAGATGGTATTGGGACCCATAACCCGTGAAAGAAGATATTGAGAGTTACTTTACTTTACTTTTATCAAGTCGCGAATGCAGCATAAACACCCCCTTCGTGTATCATAAATTTGTAATATTCGCAATAAAAGAAGTCTATTGATTTAGAGGGTTTTAAAAGAGGTGCATTTATTATGCAGTTGAAAATTTTGTACCACTCCAATTTGTGTTTTATATATTTGTACATTTTGCTTTATGATATGTATTTACTTAAAATCTAGTTATAAAAATCTTTAAAAAAAATTGTGGAGAGAAAGTCCAATACTTAGAGCAATGGGTGTCATGGCATCCTAAAACTACTCATTTGGGTCTCACGGGGTGCTACATCACCATGACATACCTTCCTTTACAACCCCCTTATCATAACAAACCACAACTTACTCATTTGAGTCCCACATACACAGTTATTCACACACACAACAATATAAATTAAAAAGAAAAAAGAAAAATGAAAAAACAAATGTCGTACACAATGTTGCAAAAATCGTGAATCGGTAGTCGGGCGGTCGACCACCTTACAGCGATTAATCGGTCAAGGCGGGATTAATCGGTGATTAATCGGATTAGCATTTCCTGCAAGTTTTGAATATATTTCGAGAGACCAAACTAAAGATCTTAACTGATTCTAAGCTTACTATGTTTTCAAACCTCAATAAAAGGCTCCAATTCTTATTATAAGGCACATTGTGCGTTATAAGTGAAATAAACGATCCCCAAATTAAGTAGAATGCCTAAATTATTGGTTTTTTTAAAGTTTACCGATTTGGCCGATTTTTGACCGATTCGGCCGATTTTTGACTGATTAATGGCTGATTTTTGTCTAGACCGATTTTTACACCGACTTTCAAAATTCTACAAGGTACAAGGCCGATTACCGATTAATCGGCGATTAATCGGCCGATTCGGCTGATTTTTGCAACATTTTCGTACACAATTTGCAAGGAGTTGGGTTCGTCGTGCAGACGAGCAACCCATGGATGATGAGCCACTGATAACGCTCAAAGTTAACATGTTTTTAGTCGCGTTATTGTTGGTTTTATATAAGGAAATTGGTCATATTTGTATATATTTGTTACTTAATCGTGGAAAAGTGTTTATGCATGCAAATATAGCCAAAAGCAGGTAAAAGTGATTAAAAGATGAAGAAATGAAGTGATCATGCACATTTCGAGAGTTTCGAGAAGAAGAAAGAAGAAAGAAACGTCGCATGGACAAAAGGATTTGATAAAGACAAGTTTTCTACACATATTTATCAAGGAAATATCAAGTTCTAATGAATAAAGTCATGCCACGAAGAAAGACAACGCATGCAACGTGAAACGACAAAGAAAAGAAAAAAGAATAGTTTCCAGACAGTGTCCAACCGATCGGATGCAACCCGCATCCGATTCGGTTGGAGTGATCTCAAGAAGTGCCATCCGATTGGATGGAGAGAAACCGGTCGGATGGAGGTGACTGCTGTTACAAGTCTTGCATTTATGGACGAATTTACTCCCCATAATCATTTGTGGCTGATCATTTCTGCTTAATAACTCTAGAGGGACGTTTTTACTTGAAGGATAAGTGTTATTATGCTATATAATGACTACTTAGGGTCTAGATTACATGTACCATCAAATATCTAACTAAGTGTTACACCAAATATTGTTAGTTCATCTTATATTGCCTGAAAGTTTACTAAGTGTTGTGAAAACGTCCAGAAAGTGTTGAGTTCGAGTCTCAAGCCTTGGTTCGAGTTTGGAGTTTGGTATGTGCTAAAACACATACCTTTTCTTGACCAAATTAAGACCAAAAAGACCAAAAACCCGACCATAATTGCCAAATATATGTGTTTTTGTGTTTTTGTACATGCAGGAAACAAAATATGAGAAAACGGACAAAACTTAGCCAAAATCACCAAAAACGAGCACGAGATATGGAAAGAGTTAAAAGCCGGAACCGGGGAAGCAAATGAGCCTAAAAAGTCAGAAATAGCCCTTAGAGATCATCAAAGTTGCAGAAATAATCCCGATGAAACTGTCACTTTCAGTCCCTCAAGTTTCAGAAGTTGTCAAATTAAGTCCTTGGGAGAATATTTTGAAGAAATGACATGAGAGGCCCTCCAAGATTCCAATATGTTCAAGAAAGGCACTTGGAAAATATTTGTAAGGAATGGCAGTTTTGGTCCTTGTGAGTTCAGAATTTACATAATTGGTCCTTGAATTTTACTAAACCTAAATCACTAATCCTAAATCCTAAATTATTACTAACCAAGAAAACCTGCCAACTAAAAACCTTAACCCAATAAATAAATAAACCCTTTAACCCAACCCTTTTAACTAAACCCCACCAAGCCCAATATCCCTTTAACTATAAACCGAGCCCACACCCTTTTTTCTTGTGTCTAACCCGTGACCCATGTTACTCCACCCGGTCAAAATAACATAAACAAATCCAAACGCGCCCTTTTCCAAAACTCTTTTACTGTTTATCCCTTCCAACGAATTCACCCTGCAACTAATTATTTACCTCACACATAAAATATCTCCTGAGCTCTCTGGAATGATCCTGACACGTCTGATATGCCACGCTGGCAATCCTAGGATACAATCATGAGCCAATCATGGAAGAGCAGAGGATCCAAGGTTCCAGAAGGATTGAGAAGATAACTATGGCGGTGGGATTTCTTCTAGAGCTTCTCCAATGAACCAGAGGCTTCTTTAAGGGCCTATAAATAGAACCCTCCTCATAGTTTGTAGCCGTGTAGTCCTAGGAGTAGTTTAGGAGTAGTCTAGTTGTAGGTTTTAGGTAAATTAAGGTTTAAATTCTGCTGTATTTCAATGTAATGTTTCCACTTTCTGCTTTTGATATTAATAAAAAGTTTAATGTTTTGTTCTTAATCTGTTTGAAGCACTTTACCTGTTAAACCAAATTTTCCTTTAAAGCTCTTACTTTCTCGTTTTATAAGCTCACTTAGTTTAATATAAGCTTTTATAAATAGTTTATTTCTGCTTTCAACTACATTTTACCAAAAAAAAAAAAAAAAAAAAAAATCTTATTATAAATAAAGGGTACATCAGCTCTCACAAGCTCATCACCCTTCTGATAAGCTCACAAAGCTCTTCCATAGCTTTTGTGAGCCTATCCCTTCATCCAGTAGCTCTGTTCTTTTCCATTGCAATTCCAAGTAAGTTTCCCTTTTCTTCGTTTCTGCATTTATTTTATTAAGTAGCCAAGTCTCTGTCTTGATAGTTTGTTAGGTAAGATTATTGTAGCTTATNGCTCTCACAAGCTCATCACCCTTCTGATAAGCTCACAAAGCTCTTCCATAGCTTTTGTGAGCCTATCCCTTCATCCAGCAGCTCTGTTCTTTTCCATTGCAATTCCAAGTAAGTTTCCCTTTTCTTCGTTTCTGCATTTATTTTATTAAGTAGCCAAGTCTCTGTCTTGATAGTTTGTTAGGTAAGATTATTGTAGCTTATCTGTGCCTTTGTTATGTTTTTTTTGGGTAAAAGGGTTTATTCACCCTGGTAAAATGTCTTTTGTTATGTTTTCAGTTGCTCTAGTATAGATTTAACAGTATCACTGCCTAGTTCTAGCTTAAACTGCATTTGCTTGTTCTAGTTGTTTTGCTTGTGTTCTTTATGCTCAATTAGCTTTAGTTACACCTCTTTAATCTGTTTGAAGCTAAAAATCACTAGATTATAAGCTAAGAACCAGACTTGTAGTGTTAAGCCTACTTTAAGGGGTGTTTGGATCATGCTTAAAACCTGTGTTTAAGTTGCTCTCTTTTTGTTATTTCTGCACCATTAGTTCACAGTAGGTATATTTAGGTTAGTCTTATCATAAAATACATAGGTAGTGAATAAAAAGTCAAAACTCCCTTCTGATATTATTTATCAGCTCATATAATGTAATTTGAATCTGAAATCATTGAAGTTTGTTAGATATATGGTGAATTTAGGTTAATAATCTCATCAAATAGCTTATTATAACATGTAGGGTCAGATTGTAGCCTTAGAATTCCACTTAAGTCAAACTTAGGTTGCAAATAAAAAAAGTCAAACTTAGGTAAAAACTAGTTTAGGCTGCTGAACTAGGGCCTAATTAGGACAGCAATTAGGTGTTAAAATTAGGGCTTTTAGGTTTTTTAGGTAGTCTCCTAGGTAGTCTTCCTTTTGCCCCTCTTTCCTTCCAATCCACTGCTTATTAAGTAGTTTATTTGTAGGCCACAAGTAGGGATGTTGAGCTTGTTTCTGTCAAAATAGAGTAAACTGCAAATAGTGCTTATTAGCTTCTTTTCTGTGCTTTTCTTGTTCTATTATGCTTACTGTAGTATGCTTAAGCTGTCCTAAAAGTTGTGTGCTCCAAAGTGCTTATTAGCTTATCTTTTAGCTTATTCCCAAACTGTTTATCAGCCCAAAATAGCTTATTAGGGTTCTAAATTAGGTAATTTTATTTTTCCTAGGTTCTTAATAATATTTTGGAATTCTCTGAAAATTTTCATAATTTTCTAAGTTCATTTAGTATTTATAATAATTAAAAATAGTTTTAAAGTACTTTTAAATCCTTTTTAATTAATATAAATTAATAAAAATCCAAAAAAATATTTTTCAGTTTTAAAATTAGTTTTATAATATTTTAGATTTTTCAAAATTGATTTTTCATTTTTTTAATTATTTGCATTTTTAATATATTTTAATATTTAAAAATAGTTTTTAATTAATAATAATTAAATAAAAAGTCAAAATAATATTTTTCTTTTTCCTAAAATTTTTTTTTGTCTTTTAGAACGTAGGAAAATCATTTTCACACCCGTAGGAGTAGTAATACCTTAAATTCACTTTTTATTTTGCGCGTTGACATTTATTTTACGTTTTAATTACGTTTTTAGGTTTTAATTACGTGTTAGGCTTACGTGCTTTCTTATTTGTGCATTTTTATTTCTCGTAGTATAATTGTAGCTTAGGGTTCCCCATAAACCCCCTTCCCATTCACTTCACGACTCACGATCACGAACTCACGAACTCCATTCAGCCTTCGTTGGGAAATACGACCTGAGGATACATATTTACCCGTGTTATCCTCGGAGATATACTACTATATATATACTATATATATCGTGTAGCGTATCAATCAATGATACTGCTTATCGACATCTTCATATGAGCTGATATGGTTTATGGTAAACTGCTTCTGGTTAATGCTTCATGTACACATTGTTATGCTGACTCCGATGAGTTCGCAACCATCATGGGAGAGATATGTGTACATCAGGGACACACAACAGGTTCACGTGATCGGTCTTAAACACTTATTCTGGAGTTGATATCCGCAGAGAAGATCAGTGCTTCAGCCTGTTACTTTGGTGTCATCGTTTCTTCTTGTGTTGGGTACATGTATACAATATGGATTGAGCTTTTAGTGTTAGATAACTGGAAAGCGTCTGGTAAAATGAAGATGTTGATATCTTGTTCCCCTGAATAGACGACTGCTCAAAACCGCAAAGTAATGTGCACATCGAGGACGCACAACAGGGTCATGTGATCGAGCTTAATCATATATTCCGGGATTGATAACCGCAGAGATGATTCGTGTTTCACCCTGTTACTTCGGTGTTATCACTTTCTTCGGGTTTCTGAGCTTCATACAATGAGACTTTTTGCATCACTTCAACGACTTGGGGGAAGTGGTCTCATATAGGTGATTGTCGGTTTGGGGGAAGCTACCAAAGCTTCATAATGAGGAGGCTAAAATTCGGCAATTTGGGGGAAGCTACTTGCGTTTGGTGAATTGTTATGACTTAAGTCGTTTCGATTAGTCTGATTGTAATTTGACATTGTGAATTAATCTTTACGACTTGACTTATTACGATCGTATCTATTGTGACTTGACTTGTCGCGACTTGACACCTAGTGCTAATAGTGACTTATCCAAGATCTCACTCTAAGTATAACTCGCATATTACATCTTTCGGTTTCTTTTGTTGACTTTAGTAAAATCCCGGGAGAGAATCGATCTCTCGGTTTAAGTCACAAGAGTTGTAAAATCCCGTTTAAAGATCACATCATGGCAACCACAAGTTCAGACGGTTATTCGTGAGCCTCGAAAGCTTTGGTGGTGAAAGTTTAAGAGATGTTGACTACAGACCTCTACAACGTGATGAACGATATTCTCACTTTGGTATTCACGTCATCATCTTCTTAAATTAAATAATATATCTTGCACATATCTTAAACCATAATTTTATTTTTTTTAAATATCTTTTTCAAAACAAAAATAAAGTAAAACATATAACAAAATTTTCAAATATACAAAAAGAATCTTCTTTCTCCTTGTGCAAACTTCTTATCTTCGAATCTATGTTCCTCCATTAAAACAAATATTGCCCTGCCCCGTCAAAATGGAACATGTTTTGAAGGGGAGAAAATTTTCACAACATCATGAAGTTGGCACATCTTATCATAATTCTTCATGAAAAACCTCAACAATACAGACTAATGATTTTTGATCCTCGATTATTTTTCACAATTATGGGTTTCTAATTGGTTGTTGATTAATTGTTACAAAAATGCTTTAAATGAGCTCAACGGTCGAAAAGGCATAATCAGAGACTAAAGTTTATGTAATTTATGATTGGAGCATCTCTCTTTGATATGTTTTAATCTAATTAATTAGTTCATATTGCCTTAGAGAACACTAATGAATGCTTGTTTAAGTGCTTGCTTGATTAGGAACAACATAGGTTGAAATCATGAGATTTAGGGCTTAAAATGTCGATGTTCTTTGCTGCTATTACTAAGTCATTTTGCTGAACAATATCCATGCATTATGATGTTTGCGTGCATGCAAAGTCACAAAATCATATTCCTAAACCATGATAAGAGTCGGAAAATCTCGAGTGAAAGATTGAATTAATCTGTGATCTTGTGTGTTTATTTGTGAACTCTGTGCACTTTGGTTGATTTAGAATGAGGTGTTGATTCATATGTATGCTTGTTTGTACATGATGCATTTTTCCTGTGAGCATGTACATGTCATTTAAAGTCAAGATATGTTTCGTCAAAATTTCAACTATTATCAAAATGGTTATTATGAAACATACTTTGAGGAGGATTAAATGTGTCAAAAGGCCATACTTGAAACATGATTTAAATGATGTGAAACATGTTTCTCATACTCTACACTGTCGTTTTACACCGGTAAAGCAATTGTGGAGACCAAAGCGAAGTCATTCAAACTCTTTTAAATTTTCAAAATCTGAAATGCTTTCGATGCATTATAAGAGTGACTCTGCTTTCAACATCTGTAGTGCAGGAAGATTTTCATTTATCACAAAAACAAATCTTCAAAAAGAACCCATGTGGTTCAAATTTAGAGGGAAATCTTCTTTCTTCAGATTTTATAACTCCAAGAGAAACACCAGGTTTCTCAATCAACTTTTCAAACGGAAAAAGAGTTTTAAATCTCCATGGATTCCACGAGTGTTATTTCAAAATGAAACACCGGTTTTCTGTCCTCGTTGGAATTCAATGTAAGGAAAGTGCATCGCTAAACCATTCTTTAAAACCAAGCGTACACTCCATTTTGTACATATTTTTTCTTTTCTTCAAAATTGTAAAATTATGGCTTGCTATTACTTCAGATAGCAACCCGCTTTTCAAAATGAGGAAAACACGTTGCCAAAAAGACGGTTGTTCCTAACAACGGGTGAACCTCACCCGGGCATGGATTACGTTACATCCGTGCACCATCGAAATGATGTACGTTTCAGTGCTTCATTTCTAGAAAAGGAAGAGAAGTCTTCTTTCATCCCAAAATCTCTCTCGTCTTAGATTCTTCAAGAGAGATTTTGTGGTTTACAAGGTGGCTATTGGACTTAAATTTTCACAAATACCTACCACTCAATGTAATGACTACAGCTCTTTAATAGAAAACGGGTCATTAATTGAGGGGGAGCGTATTTGCTCAAAATTTCTGCACCTTTCAAAACTTTGTGCACCAGCAGCAGTGAAAAAGTATCTCAAAAATTAGGACATGTTAAAAATTTTACCACATTTTCTCCTAATTTTTTCTAAACTCATTTAAATCAATTGGGATCACAAAATCTCAAATGATTTGAAATTTTTTGATCGGGGGAGAGAATGTGATTTAAATATGAAAATCTAATTTAAAATGTGGTATTTTTGGACTATAAGGTACGCTCTCCCGTATGTGCTAAAATTTTTAAGGTTTTTAAATTTTAAACTTGAACCAATGCACATATTGAGGTGGAGCAAAATGGTTTGTTATGAATGAAAAGTTTTGGCATCTCGTTTGAGCGTGGCTCAGATTTGACTCATGAATTGACGAAACACAAACATTAGAATTCGAAAGGATTTATCCAAGTAGAAAGTACCGTTTCGAGAAGCTCTTCTTAGATGTATACTTTGACGGGTCTAACTTCCTTTTTAAGGAATGTTAACAACTTCAAGTTAGTTATTAGGGCTAGTTATCACCTAAAAGCTGATAATGGATCCCTTTAACTAAGCAACGTAAATGTGTCCCTAGGGTATATGTCTATTAAGAGTGAATCAATTCAAAAGTGCAACTCACCCCGACATGTGCAAATTTCTATCAAAAATCTATGAGCACATGTTAAGGGGGAGCATTTGAAAAGTTACAAAACTCTCAAAGTGTTAACAAAATGTGTTTCTTAATCATAAACACTTTGAGAGAATTTTCAAAGATTTGGTTTAATGGCGATTATGGAAAGATACCAAAAGACCGACCACTTTACTTTAATGCATGGAGTTATAAGGATGGTAAGGTTAGGTATGTGCTCCCATGATCCACCAGAACCGGAGGGATCTTCCCAGGGACAATCCAATAGATAGAATAGAAGTCCTTAGGATTGATTGAAAAAAGGAGAAAAGTGAGAAAGGGAAGAGTTCCGACTGAGATTGAGCTAGGACTGGAACAAACCCAACAAGGTTCTAGTAATGAAGTCTCGGTAAGCACTGAAGGGGTTGAAGAATTAAAAACAAATGAAATGAGAANNNAATGCATGGAGTTATAAGGATGGTAAGGTTAGGTATGTGCTCCCATGATCCACCAGAACCGGAGGGATCTTCCCAGGGACAATCCAATAGATAGAATAGAAGTCCTTAGGATTGATTGAAAAAAGGAGAAAAGTGAGAAAGGGAAGAGTTCCGACTGAGATTGAGCTAGGACTGGAACAAACCCAACAAGGTTCTAGTAATGAAGTCTCGGTAAGCACTGAAGGGGTTGAAGAATTAAAAACAAATGAAATGAGAAAGGGTGAAAAGAAATAGCCCTCCAATTATTCAACCTTAGGGCAGAAACCGGGTTCAACTCATTTGCTACTGGTTGTTACTAAGGTAACACCGGTATTGAAGACAAGACGTCATGGACCCAGTGACGCACTGTACTAAACCTTCCAGCTACTCAAGTTCTCTTAAAAGAGCTTGTTTCATTCTCACGGGGAACCGGTGTAATCTATCAACACATCTCTTAGAGATATTTGATATTGAAGCAGGAGACCCCTCCCTAGTCTCCGCATAGGATAACCAAATTGCACTTATCGAGTCTAGAGCCACGAGATGCATCAAAAGATCTCTTAGGAACACTTAATCCTTCTACACTGGTTGTTCAACATCAAGGGCACCAGATGTAATATTTTGAGTCCTTCGCAGATCTTAGCAATCTGTCAAGAACACTTATGAGGGAATATACATATGTATTTCCCAGTGATTGAGTGGAAACTCCTGCCAGGGTCAACATCAAACAGCCCTGACAGCAGGTCACTTCGGTAATCTATCGTGGATAACGCTTAGTGTTCGCGGTGGTGTTCCAAAAGGTCTACAGTCGTGGGGTGATCTCCAGCGACTCACCTAATCGTTGGTGTACTTCGGTATGTCAGTGAAAGCCCTTTCTGGGGCATCCGATTAGGAACGGCCTTGGTAAGGATTAGAGAAAGTCTTCACACTATGCTGTTGACGATCTCGAAGTCCGAACCTATAAGTGTTGGTATGTTTATTACTAACCAAATTTTCATGCAGCTCAACATACCAATCTTATCACCATCACCACCATCACTCTAGTTTCCGCATGCTCATACCAACATCTAAAAGGAGTATCAGACCTACACAACCATGGAGATTCACTCAACAAAGTGGTTATGGGCATGTTGGAAAGGCGTACTCCCACCAGAGACAAAGAAGTTGGCGGTTGTTGCTGATTGCAGAAAAGATGCCGAATCATCACCTCATGCTCACACTTCAACATCAAATTCAAAGAAATCATGATCATGGAATGGGCTTCAACTATGCTTCCACAACTCTGATGCAGAAGATCATGATCCAGAAAAGTGTGAGCATGATAACACAAAGAAAGTCACAACATCACATAGAGACATTTCTACTCAAAGATGATTTGAAGGTACTAATTTGGATGATGAACTCGAAGCTATGTCAAAGATCATCCTACTCATCAAACAAGTCATCTCGAGTCCGCTGCTCAAAGCACAAAGTTCCTTACACTGAAGAATCAACAACTGCGAGCTACAAAGATATCGACAAAGATCTAAATGCTGGAATTCAAAGTTTAATTTCAGGGGTGACCTCCCTTAGGGGGAGATTGTTAGGAATACGTTTTTCTTATTGAAGATTCAGTCACCCCAAGTATTATTAAGCATCATGTAGCTCGTAGTATTTAATATATTAGTTAAAACGTAGTTTAGTATTAGTTAGTATTCGTGGTGTCGGGTCGGGTCTTTTACCCTTTGTCAGCCCGCTCCACAGCCTAGTAGAGGCATTCATCCATCATGTACATATAAATAGCCCTTCCCTCACAAGGGAAAGGTTGGACCTTTCACTTCTCTTAATCTAATAGATATTTGTTTCTCTCTCTAGAAAGGCTCCCTCTCATCTCTTTCTCTCTCTAAACTCTACTACTTCTTTCTTGAATCAATCTAACCACAAAACCACACTAGTTATTATTATGTATATCTTACAATCCATGAGCTGGTTCTTGAATTCAGTCCCATTATCACATATAATACTTCTGACTTTGAGTCTTAATTGATTTTCAAGGGCTATTATTAGATCATGAATAGCATCAAAGGTTTCATCTTTAAATCCCAAGAAAAAGACCCAACTAAATCTGCTACAGTCATCTGTTACAACTAAGCAGTACTTCTTCTTATTCAAGCTTGCAACAGAAACAGGTCCAAACAAATCCATATGCAACAACTCCAAAGGCTCTCTAATAGTTCTCTCCTCAAGCTTTTTGCATGAAGCTTTGTGTTGTTTACCCTTCTTGCAAGCCAAGCATGAATGATCATTCTTGAAGGTTTTAGAAGGTAAACCTCTGACTAAGCCACCTTTGACTAGCTTGTTGATATTCTTGTAATTCACATGACCCAATCTTCTATGCCATAGATGTGCTTCTTCTAGTGTTGCTTTTGCTACTAAACATGTTGCTCTACCTGAAGAATTGACATTCTTCAAATCTAAACTGTAAACATCATTGGTTCTTGGTATTCTCAGTGTTACCAAGTGATCATCAACAAACTTGTACTCAGGAGAGAGAATAAGACATTCTGTGTCAGTGAATAACACAGGATACTTTTTGTCACAAATCTGAGAAACTGACAAAAGGTTGAACTTGAGCTCCTTCACATATCTAACATTCTCAAAATCAATGCATCATGTCTTGATAGTTCCTTTGCCAGTAATTCTTCCTCCATCAGGATCATTCCCAAAAGC
Source organism: Artemisia annua (assembly GCA_014162995.1). NCBI lineage: Eukaryota > Viridiplantae > Streptophyta > Magnoliopsida > Asterales > Asteraceae > Artemisia > Artemisia annua. The sequence goes on along the minus strand of LBNU01038100.1, from coordinate 14,493 downwards.
AACTCTTCCTCCAAAATAAGCCTTAAAATCTGACAGGATCTCCTTGTCTCCTGTCATGCTGCTAGAGCAACCACTATCAATAATAATATGATCTTTAAGCTCCTCCTCTGGGTTGCCCTGCATAAAAGATGAAAAGGGTTAGTTTCTTTTAGGAACCCAAGCCATTACTGACTTGTGTTCCCCTTGTGGAGTGACATAATTAAATTCTTTGAGTATGTAATCTCCACTGTTTTTGAAAACATGATCAATTGTTTTCTTTTGTTCCAAACCCTGTGTTTGATTTTCAACAAAATTCTCTTTTTCACCCTTGTTTGCTGAAAGTACTGTTTGTTCCCCATCAGTACTTTCTTTCTTAACCCATTTAGTTTTAACACTGTGTGTTGAAATCTTTGATCTAGGTATTCTGTTTGAGGTGTAAGGCCTTCTAGATTGATAGTAATTGGATCTCCTTGGTCTTACATTAGAATTACCCTGAGTGGGTGAAAACCTAGCAGTACTTTGAGAAGGTACTGCTTTTGTCTTACCAGTATCTTGAAAAATGTTGCCTGAAGGTACTGGTGGTTTTGAAAAAGGTCTTTTCTGGTGAGGGTACCTATAGTCTTTAGAAAAATTACTATGGTTAACCCTGTGTGAGTAACTCCAAGCTGGTTTGTTCTCCTTTGGCTTATGGTTAGCAGATTTGGTCTTAGGGAATTTACTTAAGTATTCTGAGTGAAAGTCACAGTCCTTAATCAAATGATGAGGACTGTAACATACATAACATAACTTTCTATCCATATTCCCAAATCCCCTTCCTTGAGTTCTATAACCAAAACTTGCTTGTCTCTTTGGTGAAAAAGATTTTCTAAAATTAGCAGTATTTTGAAAAGTACTTCTTGAAGATACTGTTGGATTTTTAACAGTACTTTGAGAAGAGTTTGAAGGTACTGCTTGTTTTGAAAAATCTTTCGAAAACTTTTGAGCATTATGATCACACCCTGAACCATTAACTTTACTCTGTATGTTCTCAACCTTAGGTTTCTCAATTGTTTCTTTTAAGGACTCAGAATTAGATGGACTAGAATTTGATTGACCTTTAAGCTTCTTCCTAAATTCAAGATTGTCTACTCCAAAACAAGAAACATCTGTCCTAGGTGGTTGAAAGCTACCAGTAGGTGGAGCAACTGAATTATAACCCTTGTTTTTCTTAAATTCAGGAGGTGTTTGACTAATAGGTTCTTCATCACTAAATGTGTTGGCATCTAAGCTAATGAATTCTTCATCACTAGATAAAGTTACCTCTGAATTAAGTTGTTCCTTATCACTAGTGGGACTATCTTCTGAACTATCATACTCAACACAATAACCTAGTCCAGTTTTAATGTGTGATCTTCTTTGTTTTTCAACAAAACTAACATGTGAAAGACCAGATTCTTTCCAACTAGCAAGTTCAGAAGATAGTCCCACTAGTGATAAGGAACAACTTAATTCAGAGGTAACTTCATCTAGTGATGAAGAATTCATTAGCTTAGATACCAACACATCTAGTGATGAAGAACCTATTAGTCAAACACCTCCTGAATAAAGGTAAAGGGATTTTAGTGATGAAGAGCCTACTCAAGAGATAGATCCCAAAGATAAAGGTAAAGGGATTTTAGTTGAAAAGAAAAAGAAGAAGAAGCTGACTTTAGCAGACTTAAGAGCAATTGAAGTTGCTATAAATGAAAAAGCTGCTAGAAAGTTTCATGTTGAGTTAAATGCTGAAGTGGAGAGATCAGAGAAGCCTATTGTTAAAGAAAGAGTTATTGGACTAAGAAAATCACAGGGCATTGCTAAAGAAATTTATGCTATGATGAGTTATCTAAAGGGTCATGGATACAAAGGCTTACAGAGACTAAAGTATCAAGAGATGAAAGATTTGTATGATGCTGTCAGAGAATCTTACCAAAAGCAAGTTGATAGCATTGTTTGTTTTGATACTTATGAGGCAAAACAGATGATGGATGCTAGAAATAAAAGAAAAATAGCAACAACTAAAGAACAGCCATCAAAGAAGTTCAAAGATACAATTGAATTAAGGACAGATACAGTTGATGAGCTAAGGAATTATTTAAGGGTTGTTGATTTTGAGCATCCAAAGTCAAAAGAAGTTGCTGAAACAAAGTCTAGGATCTCTGACTTGGAAGTAGTAGAATCAAAAGAAGATGGAGATTATTTTGTTTTCCATAGAGAAGATGAAAGTTTCAGAGCATTCAACTTGTTGTGGGATATACTACATTTGATAGATAGAGAAGACTTACTTCATCTGTATCAACAAGTACAAGCTTATTATGAACACATTTCACCAAGAGGAGTGAGTTTAATCTTGCTGGGTGATCTTTCAACTCTCTGGGTTACTGAAGAAACAAGCAAGGATGCACTCTGGAATAATCAAGATAATTGAGAAATTATAAGCTGGAGGTTCTTTGAATCAGCAGGAGTGCATGTATTGGAATTAGAAGATGGTACCATGGTTCATATGCTAGCAGAGAGAAGATATCCTCTCACAAGAAGTCTTATGATCAGAATGCTAGAACATGGTATGGAAGTTGAAGATGAGAATGACACAACACTTATGGTGATTGAGTTATTCATCAAATGGACAACTTTGGCAGATGATGATGCATGATTACTGGTATGGTTTTGACATATATTTTTTGAATAATAAGTATTTTATTCAAAGTACTGCTAGACCAACAGTACTTTATCAAAGTACTGTTTGCAGCATAAAACCAGTAAAAGTACTTTAATGAAAAACAACAATTTTTGTAAGTGTGCAAAATTCTTTTTGAAGCACAGGATAAACAGCAACAAAACGTTTTTGAGTAACACATGGTGTTAGTGTTTGTACTACACAACAAATGGTATTCAACTCACCATGTTTAATAAACAAGAAAGAGTTTGACTCATCATGAGGGTACGGCTCTGATGTGATTATCAAATCCGGTTTTAGTTGACAATTTACTAAAAATTGTATGGTTTTCAACTCACCATATCTGTGATAGTGAAGAGTTGGCTAGCCAACAAGATAATGGCTTGTGGTAAAGGTTGTGGAAAATCCATTTATATGGTAATTAGTTCACCATGGTAGTGATTGTACTAAAAGAACTCGCTAGTCCAAAAGCAAACGGCTCTTGGTAAAGACTACCCAAATCCGTTGATAGCTGATGATTTGCTAAAAATCATATGGTTATCAATGTACCATGGTTCTTAAACCTAAACATTGGCTACTCCAGAGTTAATGGCTTTGGTAAAGAGACATCAAAATCCATTATTTTTCAATGATTCACCTCTCACAGGAATTTACACACCTGGATGTGATGAGAATAGTATGCAACTTAGTGATCTGATGTACATTTTGCCATATGTTGCTGAGTAGCTGTAAAGATTATTGCTGATAGTTGCTGATAAGGATTGCTGATAAAGATTAATTTGATGATGATAATACAACCACAGTGAGTACAAGACAGATACAATCATTCCTTGAAGATAAAGATGTTAAATGCTAGAGTAATTTGGCATAGATTAAGGGGAAGACAAAGGAACTTGAAATCAAGCAAGTAGAATTCAAGTTAGGGGAGGATTGTTGGGTTATAAAGTCAAAGTACTGTTGCAGATCAAAGTACTGCTCTTATAAAGAAAGTCAAAGTGCTGCTTATTGAAGAAAGTCAAAGTGCTGCTCATCAAAAGGACTGCTATGATAAAGGACTATAATGCAAAACGTTTAAGGATTATTATGTAATTCTAGAATGTTCTTAGTTTAGAATTAGTTTACTTGTCGTTCAAGTATTGTAAACCGACTAGGGTTTTCCTTATGCCTATAAAAGGATCCCTAGGTTGGCATTAGAGATATACGATTTTAGAGATACATGCAAGTTCGATATTAGAGTTATTAGGGTTGTTGGTGAATCTGTGTATGTAAGCAGGTTCAGATGTTTTAATATAATCAAAGTTCTTTGTTAATTCTTCTTAGCTTTGTTGAAGTAGATTCCGCATACTTAACAAAATACATCAGTGTTTCATTGTTAGTAGTTAAGGATTTATCCAAGATTACTAAACCCTTACAAGCTACATAGTTAGTTTGGTCAGAGTATATCGATCCAACAGCTAGTGTATAATTTCCGTGCTTATTTTGATTAAGGTGGAACGATCATTTGTTGTAATTACTTTTATATTAATGTTAAATGACCCCTAACTTGTATTTTAATTGGTATAAAAGCTCAAGTGTAAGGGTATTTGATAAGGAAATATTTGTTATGCTTTTAGGGGGTCATTTAAGCCCTAAATCGTGATATTATGGTCAAATATTACCTCAAATCGTTTCTTTTGTCATTTTAGGTACTTTGGACGAGAATTCTGGAAAATGGAGCATTTTGGACGTTTTTGGAGTTAAAAGTGAAGAAAACGACAAAGTCAAGAAACCATGCTAGAAACAGTACTTGACGGCGTCAGATGTTACAAGGTGACGCCGCATTTGATGAATCAAGAGGTGGATGATTATTTGCACTTGACGCGCCAGAGAAAAATTTGATGATTACAACGTGATGGCGTCACGTTGTATTTCGATTAGGCTGTCACGTATTACCACAAAGAGAGACGGCCCAGAAGACAATCACAAGGGACGGCGTCAAGAAGATTAATTGGGCGTCAAGAAACCCTAATGACGGCGACTTGATGGCGTCAGGATCCAAAAGCTGACGCCGTCACCTTTGTAACTCTGTATATAGTTTTGATTTTTCATTCATTAGTGTGGAACTTTTGTGCAACAAACCTTAGCCGAATTTTACAGATATTGTAAGGGTTTCATACCCTTCTTTCATCCATGTTCAATTGAAGATAATTTAATCTTTTAATCATTCAATATGTCTATGTGTTGTTTGATTATCTTTTATGCTTTTCTTTCTTTTAATATGCTAGCTTATGTTTTTAAGTGTTTGCTTAGATCTAATGAAACCTAGCTATTAATTATTGATTGTTGGTTTGTTTGATTGTATTGGGTGATTGATTTCGTGTTAGGCTTGAGAAAACTGGTCGAACTCCTATATGGTAACTGGCTTGAACGTCTTGAGAAACGTATTCGGCTGTGTACACCGATGTTATTGGTTGTTTTTAATGCATAAGTGACTATTAAGGAGGCCATGATAGGATACTAAACGTGTCATCATAGGAAGAGATAAATGCTTATAGAGTTGGGGAAGGACGTACACGCCCCCATGACTAGTATTAAAGAAAACAACCATTCATCCAAACAATTATAACAAACCAGTTAATTATTAAGAGATAGCTAGGGAGTAGTGAAATCTAAGTAAACACATTTTCTCATCGTAAGAAGTTCACCAAATTTACTTTTCGTGTTATTTTATTTTATTTGCATTAGTAGCTATTTTGGGTTAGTTGACTAACAACTAATTCCGCCCACTCTTCCAATACCCGATATTTTTACTTGCTTTTTTAAAAACATAAAAATACAAAAAGAATCATCCCTCACCCTTAGACCTAGTTCACGTAGCTTTCAATCCTAACGATACTATTCCCCTAGAGAACGATCAATCCCCCGGTACTTGTCACTCACTATACTACACCGGTCAGGTACACTGCCTGGTGGGGATTGCAAGCTTCTCAAGATCCCTTGAGAAGTAAAACCTTTTGCAAGGTTGAAAAACCACGCATCAGTAATATGTGTGTGTTTATTATGAGAGAGAGAGAGAGAGAGTGAAAATGAGTTATTTTATAAAAATGAGAGGGACTAAAAGTGGACAAACAAAACTAGAGGGGTGGCGGTGTAAATTAAGTAGAGGGGTTGTTAGTGACTTTTGATAATCTTTTACAAATAAACCTTGTGGGCCCCATTTGACATAGCAAACAAGCGTTTTAAAATACGTGACCTTCGCCATTGAGTTCGAAATAATTTTTCTAATGAAAACGAGTATTAACACGTATGACTTTCTCGTAAATAAATAAAATCATGAATTAAATTGTTTTATGCGTTTTGGTTGTGCCGACTCCATAAATGAATAACGCTCACGTTACACAAGGTATCCACAGTTTTTCAAACCCAAACAAGTTCGAAGAAATTCAAAAGCTAACGGAAATCACAAATAAATGTTCTGGCTCGTAAAATAGGTTTATGAAAATTACCGGGTGTTACATTGTGTGTGAGTGTGAGTGTGTAGTTTCAAATTCAAAATGAAGAGGAAAGGGAATGTGGTGATGTGTTTGAACTTTGAATTGTAGTGGTTAAGAGGGAATGTGGTGATGTGTTTGAACTTTGAATTGTAGTGGTTAAGAGAGAATGTGGTGAAAAATATTGTTAATACAAATATCGCGAAAAAACGTTACTTATATTTTACGGTCTCTCAAAATTTTGATAATGGTAATTATAAATTTATACGACATAAATGTTTAGATAACCAAGTTATTAGTTGTAAGTTTACATTCCGACGTGTATCATTACAGGTATGAATAATGTGATTATAATGCACATCGAATGATCAAAGAGGCCAAGTGAATAAATATTTTCAAAACACACTTGAAACATTTTTTAAACACATATTAGTTAAATGTCTACACAAAATACATTTTAATTAAACTATTAGACATTTTAATTACTCATTTAATTAAATAAAAACTAAAATAAATTAACTATTTCATGCCTAAGTAATTCTAAAAGATCTAATTTTATAATTGATTTTAGTACAATGTAACTTTTAATTCAATAGACAAAAGCCTGCACAAAATAGCTTTGCGGACCCGTATTTTACACGCGGAGATCCGTATATTACGGATCTGCGGATCTGGCGAAAGGCAGTTTTGAGGCAGACTCTTGTACTATAAATACACACTTATTCTAGCATTTACAACTAATGATTCTCAGGCTTTCTAAAATCACTACTATCAATTCTTTCATCTTCTAACATCACAATAATACTCTTTGATCATTCCACTTTACCTAAAACACATTCAAAGTGATCCAACAATTTCTACTTGGAATCCAAGTGAAGAACACAAGAAGTTTTCCAAGCTTTCAAGTGTTGTAGTTAGTAGTGTATCATCATATACTTAGTTGTGTAACTTTGTATATCATTTGTGTGTCATTATAATTCACAATTATCTACTGATGTAGCGTTTCTAGCTAGTAAGCTTTGAACCACTAGGTATCGTTGTCCCAACGAGGGTTGAAATTGATCAAGTTATTCGAGTCGTGAGTTATGTGAGATGAATGGTTGAAAAGATTTGATTTTGTTTTGTTTTAAACTACAAAAGGTTTGCATAATATTTAAGTGAAATAACGTTCAAGTAGAAATGAAATAAGTTTAACTAAATAAGAAAACATGAAACTAATAAAGGCTTGAAAGAAATAAAAGTTTAATCTAAGCACGAAAGAATTAAGAAAATGTTTTTGTTGTTTAAAAGAAAATTAAACTAAGTAAAAAGATTTAAAAGAAATTTCGGCAGAGTAACGGTAAGAAAGTAATAAAAGAAAGCTCCACTCGATAAACGATNAGGCACTTCAAGAAAAGAAAACTCGTTCAAGTTAGACTTGGAACGAGTGATCATATAAATCAAAACAAAACAAAGTGTAAAAGAAAGTAGAAAGGAAAATATTTTTGGCTTTTATAGGTTTTATAATTTTTAGTTGTTTTTATGTTTAAGAAAAGCGTTAACTTCTAAAAGAAGGTTCTTCAAAACACAAGTCTCGAACGACGAACGACTTAATCTTAATCAACCGCTCCCCGGCAGCGGCGCCAAAAACTGATCGCAGCGTTTCTAGCTAGTAAGCTTTGAACCACTGGGTATCGTTGTCCCAACGAGCGGTGAAATTGATCAAGTTATTCGAGTCGTGAGTTATGTGAGATGAATGGCTGAAAAGATTTGATTTTGTTTTGTTTTAAACTACGAAAGGTTTGCATAATATTTAAGTGAAATAACGTTCAAGTAGAAATGAAATAAGTTTAACTAAATAAGAAAACATGAAACTAATAAAGGCTTGAAAGAAATAAAAGTTTAATCTAAGCACGAAAGAATTAAGAAAATGTTTTTGTTGTTTAAAAGAAAATTAAACTAAGTAAAAAGATTTAAAAGAAATTTCGGCAGAGTAACGGTAAGAAAGTAATAAAAGAAAGCTCCACTCGATAAACGATGGAGTGTAAATAAGCCTAGCTCGGCTAGAAAATAGATTATGAGAAGGCCAAGGATGGAGAGGGTATTTATATGTACATGGGTTTTTGCCACTTGGGCGTGCCACTTGGGCTGCGGATCAGGTATACAGTGGGTAAAGACCCGTCC